>JAJLWI010000046.1:0-98618 GCA_030674215.1 Kodamaea nitidulidarum
GGATGGTCGCCGACAAAGCATCGGTGTACTTTGATCCTAACGTGGAGTAGACCTCTTCAAGAAGCGCAACGAAACCGCTGATTTTGCGGAGCTGGCCGTGGGATGTGTTGATACTCAGTGGGTCTTTGAAAAAACCCTCGTACGATATGTTCATCGATCCCAACGCCAAAAACTGCCCCACATCGGCATCGCTCAAGTTCGGCAACATCGACACCACTGCAAACTTCTTACCACCCTTGTTGTTAGACTTGGAAGCACCCTGCACACGGCCGTAAAGAATGCGGAGCACGATCGGCATCAACTGTGGCAAGTCCTGCTCCTCGATGTCTGACTCAATGTCCCTGCGCACAAACTTGGCGAGCTCGTCACGGAAAATGGTCTCGTCCAAGAGATTCAAAAGGTTATCGCGGTACTTGTTGATGGCTGGTACGCCCCAGTTGAAGACCACCTCCAAAGCAATCTTCTGCACAGAGCTCTGGGTGTGGCACAACAACTCCAACACAAAGTCGTACAAACGCTCGGCATCGTGTATCTTTCGCAAGTTCTTAAATTTACCAAACAATGCAATCAAGTCGTTGCGGTCCTTTAACGACCACACCATTGTGGTCACAAGCGGTGCGCTGGAACTGACCACTGCGGGTTGGCCTTCCCATACGCGGTCCTCCGAAACAACAAACGGCACTAACTGCGCCGCGTGGGACTCAGCTGCGTGAGGCATGCGCACAAGTGCCTGAATGGCCTGCGAACGCATCACCGCAGGGTATGTGTTATTGGCACGTTCGTGCTCGCTGAACTCAACCAATGCTGCGTCGATGTTTCTGTATTTGGAGAAGAAGGTCTCTTCTAACATGGTGTAAAGACCTCTAACCCTTGTGTCACGGGATTGCCATTCGTCAAATGAGCTTTCATGATCGGCTTGTGGTCTACCAAAAGCTGAGATGTGGCTTTCGTCATCCCCTCTCTCATTCTCTCCTTCATACCAATACCCACTCTCCACATTATAGTCCAAACGCATGAAATCAAAAGCCAATTCCCACACAAAATCACCACAGTTGATGAGCATCGGAAGCGCCTCAAAAACAGCAGTCCAACACGGCTGAAACCGGTTACTAAGAAGTCCGAAGAAAAAGTACGTCACCACCTTACGGCTGAAACCGTCCACAGAGTTGCGCATTTTAAACTCGCTGGCCAACTTACGCACACGAAGCGTGATGTCACGGCCGTTGGCAAGCTCCAAAGGAATCTGCTCAAGAATACGCACCTGCGACAAGAATGACGAAACCTCAAGCCCAACGTGCTCGTGGATGGTCACCATTAATTCAATGGCGTTGAGACGCGACCCGTGGCTTGGCAAGTACAAGTTGTGGCACAACTGAACCAAAAGCTGCTCGTGCTCGGAAGCAAGTGATTCTTTCAACGCGGACTGGCATCTCACAAGGAAGAGACGGAAAGCCTCAGTAAAGAGCGACGACTCCTTAAGCACGCTGAACTTAGCTGTGATTTTGCGGAAAAGATCCTGCAACAATTCTGTGGACTCGGTGCTATCCCGCAAAACTTGCGAGAGTGCACTGACCACAGTTGCAGTCACATCGTTGGAAAATGCGCACTTGAACGCAAAGTCGTCGTTCAAGAGCACATCGAGGAGTGACACCAAATACTTTGTGTCCACCGAGTCTGGCGCTGCGGTTTGGCCGTGCTTCAATAGTATGAGCCTCCAGTGCACCTCAAAGAGATCTGCAGGGTCCCTGATTGTAGAGTATTGAGTGGTTAACTCCTGGACACACTGGTCTTGGAGGTGCGACGGCACCACGGGCGGCATCATACCATAAAAGTCTTTCCTGGCCATGCGTGCCAAAAAGTACGCCACTTTTTTGCGTTGCGCATCGCCTGTGCTCTTGTTTATGTACTCTTGGATGTAGCGCGACACGCCAAAGTTGGTGATCTTGGAGTTGGTTGTTCCGTAACATGCTTCTATCAAGTCCAAGAAGGAGTCTCTCTGCAGTGCAATATCGAGCAAGGCCTTGTGGTTTTTCATGAGTGTCTGCGACTCGCAATTACGGAACACGGTCACGAGCAACATCTGGAGGGCTTCAGAGAGTTCCACGGTTTCATTGTCGTGGGATTTAGCATTTTCTTTATCAACATCCATGTGATCATTCATCTCATCATTTCCATCTTTTCCATCTTTAACCCCCCCCATCACATCAATCACCAACTTCACAATGACATCCCAGTCAGAAACCTTGTGCCCCGACTCGGCAAACGACAACGTGGTCAAGATCTGGATTATGGCCATGTAGGTGGGTATCAGGCGTGCAGTCACCAAAGTGTCCTTGAGATGCTGCGTGACAAGTGCATAGAACTTGGCACAGCTTTCCGGTGTTCCGTGGCCAATGAGCTCCAACAACACGTCAGTGGTGACAGAAATAAAATCGCCGTGATGCGCACTGTTCTTCACATTCAACGCATTTGCAATCATCTTGGCCAAGATCACCGTGGACTTTGAATGGAATGAGCCCTTGGTGTTCTTCATGGCCTCGGCATAAAGAACCGTCAAAGACTCACGATACGTTTCGTTTGTGGCGATAGTATCGGCCTGATCATCGAAAGAGTACACGAGCACCGCTTCCAAACCGATGACATCCAGTTTACGCACCAAAAACGAAAGCGCCTCCGCACAGAAACGCGACAAGTACGAGCGCTTGCTCAACTTCAACAACGGCATCAATGTTGTGAATGTGGGTAACAAGTCCTGCACAAGCTGTTTGGCCAAGTATTTGAAGGCAAATGCTAGACAGTTGAAGATCCACTCCAATGTGGACGACGAGTTGCGAGAGTTTTGCTTATCGTTGGGGTTGGTGGACGTTGCTATCGTGGCCATCATGCTCAAGAATTGTGGGTAGTATGCCATAAAGTCGGGGCCCAAGTCGTGCACAAACTGTGACATCAACTCAAGCAACGGCTGGTTGGAGTGCGGGTCGTTTTTTGATATGTGTTCTTCAAGGGCGGTATAGATGGTCGCCTGGTGATGCAATATTTGGGGCAAACTCTGCGAAATTGCCTCCACTTTGTCGAGGAAGTCCGTGAAGTTTCCACTGATGTTAGTTTCGCGCCAGTGTTCTAGTGTGGTGAGGAAGAACGATGTCTCCACGTAATCGTGTGCTCTTTTGGTGAGTTTCAAGTTCGGTTCGATCTTGATCGAGTCCACGCGCTCGCGGAACGAGGCGAAGGCATGTCTGCGGCTAGACTCTGTGGTCTTCCCTTTGATCACCATGTTCGTGTTTAAAAAAAATCATCTCATCGGAGATTAGGTAAGCAGAGCTAACGAGCGAACGAACTTCACGAAGCAAGCGAGTTAAGCGAGTGAGTGAGTGAGTGAGTGAGTAAGCGTGTGAGTGAGTAAGTGAGTGAGTGAATGAGTAAACCTACTGCATACATAGAACTAGAATGAGTGAACTATCATACATAAAAACAGAATGAGTGTACCATCTTCCATAGAAACAGAACGAGTGTACTAACTTCTCACACAAACAACAATTCAGCGAACTTAATAAGCTAAAAAAGGAACTTTTTGTAAGTAGTGAACTTTGTGAATGAGTTTTTATACTGACTGAGTATAAAAACTGACCATGAGAGAGTTAAATCAACTGAATATGAAAATAAGCCAGACTAACCTGCTCCCAGTTTCATCATTCTATGTATACCCTGACAATGCTAGTGCCATTCCTTCTTAATGAAGGCCTGTAAATCAAGGAAGCTGGCCAATACATTTGCCCTAAGTAGCGAGTGCTTTCAATTTTAGCACCAGCAGCGAAATACAAGGCTCATAGGGATTTCACAGAAATTTGTTCGCTCGTTCAGTTCTTTTATTGAGTTCATTCGCTCGTTCAGAAATCACTCCTATGATGTAGTTCACTCACGAACTCACTCAATTACTCACTAACTCATTTTACTCACTCACTCACTTACTCACTAACTCATTTTACTCACTCACTCACTTACTCACTAACTCATTTTACTCACTCACTCACTTACTCACTAACTCATTTTACTCACTCACTTCTCTCACTCACTTCTCTCACTCACTCCCTCACTCACTCACTCACTCACTTCACTCGCTTCGCTCGTGAAGTTCGTTCGTACACTTTAAAACTATAACACTTACGTAATACGGCTATTGCTGCAAATTTAGTTCTGCACATAAGATTACAGTTGTGATGACGAAGGTGTTGAACACTGCAAATCATCACACAATTTAGAAGCGGGGGAATGTAGCTTGGGTATAGAAAGTATCAACACTAATGACAAAATTTTGGGATCCTGAAGACTCCGAATTGCATACAGTCTATAACAACATAGCTGGAGGTCCGACAGTAGATGGGCAATAAGCAACCTATTAGGCAACAATGTATACACCCCCTCGTGTCGTATCCATTCCAATGTGTGCCCTAAACAAGCAGGATAAGCACGAATCCAAGTTAATTGTAATCCGACTATTTACAAGATCTTCACTCCCTCATTATAGGTACATGACAACAAGATAAACCCCGATCATGATCAAAGTAGTCAGAAAGAAGCCTTCATCGCCAAAGTATAAATCTAAAGTTGCCCCCATTTGAAACTAAGGTTTACACTTTAGCGCAAACACAGGAATGCTTTCATGATGTCACTCACTCACTCACCCGCTTCGCTCGTGAAGCTCGTGACATTCTATTCAAACTGCCTTTTGAGCTACCAAAACACTGATCGCAATTCTTGGCTGTGACTTTGCTTTAGCCCACAAAAGTCTGCTTTGACTCATGTAGACATTTACGAGTTTGACTTTGGAAGACATTTACGAGTTTGACTTTGGAATCTACTCCAAGAAACAGACCTCAGAAAAACACAAACTATTGTAAAACACAAACTTAATGTCTGTAAACCTCTGTCATACTCACACCCCTCGGTAGGTAAAGTTTGGTATTAAATAGCCCTGATTTCACCAGTGAAACAAACCAGACTGTATAATACTATTTACCACAACACCCTTATTTGACTTCATACTGAGTGTAAAAATATGGGCGCATTGGGACTTCGCATGTTGGTGTTTCAAAAGTGTATCCAGTCCGATTTCGGTTGTTTGTATTGTAAATACGACATCAGTTAGGTTGAGAACTGCATACAAGATCGCCTCATTGCTTGCGCAGTCCACTAGTATTTACCGAGCCATTTGGGGCAACTCGTAAGTAATATGTGCTGATGGTCTAGAACTTGGAAAGAACATTAGAAACAAAGAAGTAGCACTAGGTAAACACCAAGTATATCCTGCAAAGACTGAAGTAAACCCTGCATACACTAAGTGAACCCCAAAGTAGTACAAACACAACTTGACTTCTTCAGACATTCTCGAATTTCGTATTAAGTCTGCAAATCAGACTGGTGTCTCCTAAAACCCTTTGTAAACCTTGAGTTCAGATAAATGCAATCATCTATACGTAGCTCCAAAATTAATTTTTATCAAGAACAGTAAGATGAGTTGTAATGAGCCACTGAATACAATCAGCTGTGATATTTTTAAGGTGCCCACCAATAGATGAATTCATTCACAGTGAAAAGATTCCTTCATGATATGAAGAGATTAAATAGGATTGAGTTGGTTGGGCCTGTTGATCTTGGTATGTTTTTTGCACGACTCAAAACTACTATGTGCAAATATACAATGTATAGTCAACTAAATAATGTACCCTATTGATTATGCTTACCAACATGTATTAAGGAACAAACAAATACATGTATATATAACAAACACATGTATTACTAGCACATGTACTTACCAAACACATGTATTACTAGCACATGTACTTACCAAACACATGTATTACTAGCACATGTACTTACCAAACACATGTATTACTAGCACATGTACTTACCAAACACATGTATTACTAGCACATGTACTTACCAACCAATGTATGTATATCGACCAACCACATACAGTCATCTAAACTGTACTTTTTTACTGAGAAATATATTGTCTAAAATTTTAGTACAATGTTCTCATTACCACTTTATAACTTGCTTTATGTATTTATGCTACTACACTATTTTTTGAGCTTGAATCATACGGTATGTACTACACTAACTACTAAAGTTGCCTCTTCAATAAACATTATCATTTTACCACTTTACCACTTCTTCACTTTACCACTTCTTCACTAACTTTACTACTAAATTGTACTCTTCACTATCTACTTACACTCTTCATGACATATATATCATATATATTGTGCAGTTCGCTCTGTCATCTATTAAGATATCTCATCTATGGTGTAGCTCACTCACTCACTCACTCACTTCACTCGCTTCGCTCGTTCAGTTCGTTCAGTTCGTTCGCTCGTTCAGTTCGTTCGCTCGTTCAGCACCCATCGCTAAATATCCTCAACCTCGTCAGTCTATTTTCCATAAAAATAAACTAGGCAAAGCCAATGGCAAAACCATCAGAAACAACCCCACTTCTAGGTGAAAACCCTATCTTGCATTCAAACAGCCTCCCCTCCGACGGCACATCCACCGCAGTCTCCACAGCAACCCCCCATGTCACACAGCGAACAGGCGGTAAGCGACTCTCGTCCAAAATCGGACTCCAGCGCACAAGTCGTACGTCCCAAAAACTCAAACTCCTCCCCGAAGACCCCGACATCAGCCTGATCGACACAGAGGGCCCCGACGATGATGAAGACGATGCCAACCCCAAAACAAGAGTATATTCACAAGTCAAGAAAATCACCGATACCAGCGCACGTAAAGATGCCGAGTCGTTGAGCAAACTGCATAGGGACTTGCTCCCACGTGTCACTGCATACTGTACCTGCGGTACGTACAAGATGAAGGACTTGTTGCGGTGGTTGAAGGACAGAAAGAGAATACACAACACCAGCCCCAAGCTCTTTGACGAGTGTCTCTATTCCCCGTTCACATACAAAGACTGGCGCGGGGACGAAGATGAGAGCAGAGAAGAGGCGCTGGACCGCAAGTTCATCCGTCTCGCAGACGACGGAGGCGAAATCAACATTGGAAGAAGAAGCGAGATCTTTGTGTTTGACTACGGAGTGATCATCATGTGGGGGTATACGTTGAAGGAAGAGGCCGCGTTCTTAGAGGATTTGGCCAAGTTTGAGAACGAGAAGTTGTCGCTGGAAGACGTGCAGATCGAAGAGTTTAACTATTATATAACTCAGTCGTACCAGCCGCGTATATATAATGACTTCATCACCTTGAGCGATGATGGGAACTACATGTTGAAGTTGTCGATTTCGCACGCGCTTGCGCAGAGTGTTAAAATCTCGCTTTTCGAAGAGTTGTTTGATAACACCATCGAGGACACCCAGGATATCCCTCAGCAGATTGCCCACACGGGAAAAGTGCAAATGACTAGGGACGAGATTATGAAGTCGATTGGCGAGTTGTTTATTTTGCGCATAAATATCAACTTACATGGTTCTGTGCTTGATCTGCCTGAATTGTTGTGGGCGGAGCCCCACTTGGAGCCCATTTACCAAGCTATGAGAGGCTACCTTGAGATCAACCAGCGTGTGGAGCTCCTCAACCAGCGCTTGGAAGTCATTTCCGACTTGCTTCAGTTGTTGAAGGAGCAGTTAGGGCACTCTCACGAAGAGAACTTGGAGTTTATTGTTGTGGTGCTTGTGGGTGTCGAAGTGTTAGTGAGTGTGGTCAACATTATAATAGATTTGTTGACGTATTAGGAAGGGAAGAGGCATGTTCATCTTGTTGGGTGAGCAGTACAATTGTGCTGATGACTCGTTGGATGATTGACGAACTGGATAAATATTGCTAGCTAGTCTAGTTACTATTGTATAGGTGTTGAGCTCGTTAATACAAGCTAGTGCTTGGTAGTATAGTGATGGGTAGTGGTTTTTAGGGGTTATTAATGGTGGAGCTGTCAATGATTATAAGTGGTAGTTTCGATATAAATTGTGCTACATTACGATGATTATAAGTGGTAGTTTCGATATAAGCTACATTCCGATGATTATTAGTGGTAGTTTAGATATAAAGTGTGCTAGTTCTTTGATTATAAGTGTGTTAGACTACGTTAACTATATATTGTGCTACAGTACGATGATTATAAATTGTGTTGCTTTCTCTCGATTATTCTATTTTCTCTCATTATAATTGTGCTAATTTCTCTCAATAGTTCCCTTTCAAGTGTACCACTCTATTCTCCTTCCTTAATTATAATTGTGCTAGTTGCTAGTTTCTCTCATTAGTTCTATTTTCTTCATTAAAAATTGTACCACTTTAATAGTTCTTCCTCTCAATGGCGCAACTTTACCCCTATCACTAAGAATATTTCCATAGTACCACATTTCCCCGCCAATTTCAATTCAACACTACATGTCTCTGGAAAGATTTACCGGGCCTAATGTCACATCGCTAATGACACCTCGGATGTGATAAGCTCACTGGCTACACGGTCTAGATCTTGTCTCAACTATAAGCTCATTACGTTATATACAGTACGTTCAAATTAGGCAAATCAAAAGATCTTCTTTTGTGCCTCAAGTTGGATTATAACTTGCACAAAGCCCGACCTCAGCAGATCCTAACAGGGATAATCAATAATACTCCCTTTTTCACTCAATCGTGTGCAAAATATGTATCTAAACAACATGGATTGCCATCTGAATAGGCAGGTCATTAGGCTTCAAAAAATTATTGGCATGTTGATACTATTGCTTATATTAACGAATATTTTATCCTTGTGGAAACTTGCTTAGTGCTTAGTTAATTATTGACTTTTTTATTAAATTAATGCCTTTGCTATGAAATAGTGCCATTGTTATTCCTTGTTATTATATTAGTGCCTTTGTTATTAAGCTAGTGCCCCTGTTATTAAACTAGTGCTCTTGTTGTTAAACTAGTGCCTTTGTTATTAAGCTAGTGCCCCTGTTATTAAACTAGTACTCTTGTTGTTAAACTAGTTCCCTTACTAAAACTCATCCCTACACCCTTAAGTCATCCTCACACCCTTATCAAAACTCATCCTCTAATCTAGTACCCTTTTAATCATGACCCTCCACTCCTTATCCCTACACCCTCTTCTGTTTACTTACTACTCTTTACAAATCTACACCTATACTAATTAGTAAGTGTTGCACCATATGCCATACCTCATATGTCATGTTACATGCGTTGCTACATACCTGCATGTTCTGTCAAGCCTGTATTATGCCAAACTGACGTAAGCCCTTTGTTTATATTAAACCGTCTATTTCTGACACTCGGCTAATGAGACCCACGTCGAAAACACGGCAAGACTCCGTCTAAGACGCACATTACAGCCACATAGTATTGCAAATGCAGTAGTAGCAAATATCAAGATACCTAGTCTAGACCCACTAACTATACCATCAACCTTTGTGTTTTGGTGCAAAAACCCTTCCGGTGTACAAAGTCACATTGGCTGTACCTAGCTCTCCCTTTGTGTTGTATCTTTCGCCAGCCTGGCCGTTTCACTCGTTGCAAAGGGTGGAACGTTACTTCCGGTGCTCATGATACGGTTGCTTAACAGTGCTCCTAACACGAACAAACCGGTGCACCGGCATAATGACGTAATCGCTTGAACAACCAGAGCTGACGTCATGTCTACGAAGCACCATGCTAGTGATCTAGCTCTCTGGATCTTACCTGTGCGTGTGAGCCGTGTGAGTTTCTGCGTATACCGAGTGTGCAAATGCTCGTACTCGGCAGATCTCGAATTTCCGCCTCATACCCTTTAGGTGAACAAATGCAGATCTCGGAATCATCATCGCGATTTTGTGTACATAATAAGTCTAGACTATCGTTAGTAGGTATTGTGTAAGACGTTGGGAAATATAAAGGACTGATCTTCCCTATGATACCAAGCAGCAATGCAGTCATTTCTCCAGATATTCACAGCTAAGGCAAAGTCTGACAACCAAAAGCCAGATATAGTACAAGGCACTCCTGCAGAGATCAACCATTATGTTCTCGAAGATATTCAGCTCGTAAAGAACGAGATCCGCAAATATAACGAGATGACAGGTGTGTTTCAGTCCAATAACATGTACCCGAAGTTGATGAAGCTTATTGAGCACGACTTCGAAGAGGATGTCCGCCTGTTGAAAATCAAGCACAGCTACGATGAAAAAAGCGAATTGTACCAACGAGAGCTTTTACGCATACACAAAAAGGTATTGAGCGACTACTCAAAGTTTCTCGAAATGCTCAAAAACAACTACAACCACGGCTTGTACACCAAGCATGTTATAAAAAAGAGAAAAGCAAAGAGGAATTCCCTAGAAAGTGGGGCATCACTGTCGGCCAGTTCCCAGCGGACACTCTCAAGTGAGGAAATAGCACATCAAATATCCGACGAGGCTCCAGAAGAGTATTTGGATCCTATATCGTTTAATCTATTCAACGATCCGGTTGTTACCCCCAATGGCATTACCTACGAGCGTGCTTATCTTCTTGAGCATCTCACAAAGAAGGGGAAGTACGATCCTGTTACAAAGCAGCCCTTGAGGGAGCATGAGTTGTATCCTAATCTAGCATTGAAGGACGCGGTTGAAAATTACATTTCCGAAAGAAACATTCAGTTGAGCCAAACATGTGTCTGAACCTTTATATAGACGTTATTGGGTCTACTGCTGGTGGTTGAGCCATTATATATGCATTTATGAATTGTAATTAATGTAGCTGTTAATTTGCAACCAAAAATAGTAGAATTAATTATAGATAGGAGGTGGCAACGTTTTTCCAGTGGTAACAACTGGATATTTCTAAGGGACTTTGGACTTGTCATTCAACAATTGAGGTAACGTTACTCACCTTTCAAAACTCAAGTGTTAATCTTTCCCAGTTAATCAAAAATTCCCAGTTTGTCAGCTATTCTCGGTTTGTTAGCCATCCCCAGTTTGTCTGCCATCCAGTCAACGTTAGTCATCCTTTCAGAACCCCACTCCGTCATCCCACTTCCTCACTCCACTTCCTCATTCCACTTTGTCACTCCCATCGCTGTTCACTCCCTGTGCGCTACCAAATCACAGGTTTTTTTTTGCGATGAGAATACATCGACCCCATCATGAGGAACTTGGTAGTGTTAAATAGGGGTTATGTGACCCCCGAGTCTACCACGTACCCCGATTTGGTGCTTGTGGACTCAGTATTTGATGTTGTCTCAAACAGTATCACATATGTGTTGACTTCAGAGGAGTCTTGCATGGTGGAAGTCCAACAGTTCATGAAGAACGGCCAAACGGCAGTATTGGCCAGTTTCCCCATACAATCCCCCATCACACCAGACTCAAGATTATTGAGCTTTGCACATTTTGTCGACTCCAACCAGTTGATCTTTGTCTTCCAAAATGGTGACTTGGTAACAGCAACATATGATCCAATGGCCCCGGACTTTGAAACCACCACTGTGGAGATTGTTGGGTCAATTGATGTTGGACTTTTGGCAGCGCTGTGGTCACCAGACGAAGAGACTCTCTCTATTCTTACTAAGGAGAACAAAATCATTCTTCTTTCCAGACTATTCGAGCCGCTAGCAGAAAAGGAATTGAGTTCAGAGGACATCAAAATCACCAGTTCTAAACATGTTTCGGTTGGCTGGGGTAAGAAAGATACGCAATTCAAGGGCAAGGGTTTCAAGGCGTTAGAGAGGGAAAAGGTCGCTTTGAGGCACGCAGGTTTGGATTTGAAAGATGAGTCGAGTCCCTTGAGAGACCCTACTGTTGCCGAAGTGGAAAAAGGTACATTGTCTGCTTTCGACGACATGTCCCTGAAGATCTCGTGGAGAGGCGATGGCGAGTATTTCAGTGTCACTACTGTTGAGGCCGTGGTAGTCGAGGACACTGCGGAAACTTACGACAGGCGTGTCATCAGAGTCTTCAGTCGCGAAGGTGAATTAGACAGTGTCAGCGAAGCCGTTGATGGTTTGGAGCACAATCTCAGCTGGAAGCCACAAGGTGCACTTATTGCAAGCACCCAAAGACACTTCGATGAGGACGGAGACGAGGTCTTGGATGTGGTGTTTTACGAAAGAAACGGTTTGAGACACGGCCAATTTAATGGCAGATTAGACCCGGGGTTCGAAAACGTCGTCAACATTGAGTGGTCCTGCGACAGCACTGTGCTTCTCTTACAGCTCCAGGACCGTGTTCAGTTGTGGACTTCGATGAACTACCACTGGTACTTGAAACAAGAGCTTCCTGTAACTGGAGTCACATTTGCAAAGTTCCACCCTGAGAAGCCGTTGCACTTGATGCTTGGTACTGCTGCTGGTATTCAGATTCTCGATTTGGCTCACAAGATCGCCACGGGGCCAACACATTTGGGGATGGACGTTGGAATGACCCTTGTCACCGATGGCTCACTAATGAAAATCACACCGTTGTCTGTGGCCAATGTACCTCCTCCAATCAGTTTCCGGGAGTGGGAGATTGCCGAAAACATCAATGATGTGGCCGTTTCCAAGACGAACTCAAAATTTGCTGCCTTATCCAGCCTGAATGCTGTGTATTTAAGCGAATTGTCACTCGTGGATATGAAGAGTGCAAAGCACCCTCGCACTAGGGGCTGTATCGAAGCGAACTTGATCGCCATTGAGACCGAGGTTGCCAAACAAGTTGCATTCATCGAGGACTCTTGGCTCGCTGTGGTAGTTGACGGACAAGGATACTCGAAAATTGTGATATTTGACGTGGCAGACGTTACTTCTCCGTCGTTCGTAGAGGTTATCGAAACGCCAAAGAAGGTCTTGCTTGCGAAGTCGCAGGCTGACTTCGATGCGTGTGCAGTGCAAACTGTCGACGGCTCTCTTTACCAGATCAAGGGTGGAAACTTTGAGTTGACGCCTGTTGGAAAGTTTGCGCAAATCTGCCGTGATTTTGAGTTGGCCATCACATCCATCGACACGGCGGAAGTGGTTCCTTTTGGAATCTCCACCAACGGGAAGTTGTTTGCAAATGAAAAGCAGATCGCTGTTGGTGTCACTTCTCTCAAAGTTACCGACAGTCACCTTTTGTTCACAACAGTGCAGTCCAAATTGTGCTTCGTGCACTTGCCGTCTGTCAACTCTGAGTTTAACTTGGAGGTCTATCAAAACAGCGCATCCACTGAAGGTGTGTTTGACGAGAGATTGCGTGATATAGAGCGCGGTTCCATCCTCATCAACACTATGCCATCCAAGTACTCTGTTGTGTTGGAAGCCCCCAGAGGAAACTTGGAAACCATTTGCCCGCGTATTATGGTGGTTTCTGGAGTGAGAAAATTCATCAAGCTTTGCCAGTACAAGGAGGCTTTCCTCGCATGTCGCACACACAGGATTGACTTGGACATTCTCCACGATTACGATCCAACATTGTTCTTCAACAACATCGAGCTTTTTGTGAAGCAGATCGGCAAGGTCGAGCATTTGGATTTGTTCGTCTCGTGTTTACATGAGGAGGACGTATGCGTAACCAAATACAGAGAGACCTTGAACGAGGACTTAAGCACTGGCGTTGGTCAGATGTCCTTGAACCAACCCGCCAGTAAATTTGAAGAGTCGAAAATAAACAGGATCTGTGAGGCCATTCTCAAGGTCTTGATCAAGCCTGAGTACTTTGAGGAATATTTGCAAACAGTCATCACCGCATATGCTTGTGAGAAACCACCCAACCTAACCGACGCTCTCAAATTGGTGGGCAGTTTCACCGATGAGGACAAGGCTGACCAAGCAATCACCCACTTGTGCTTCCTCCAGGACGTCAACAAACTCTACAATACCGCCTTAGGCCTCTATGATGTGAAGTTGACGTTGGCGATCGCACAAAAGTCACAGAAGGACCCCAAGGAGTACTTGCCCTTTTTGCAAAACTTGCACACTCAGCCTGAGTTGAGAAGAAAGTTCCTTATCGATGACTTTTTGAAGTTGCAAGAAAAAGCCTTGGGCTGGTTGAATGACATGGGTGTGGAGGCCTACCCAGAATTTGATGACTATGTGGTTAAGCACGATTTGTACAAGGTTGCGTTGAGATTTTACAAAGACAACACGACTCGTTCAAACACCATCTACGCTTTATATGCAGCCGTGTTGAACGCGCAGCAGCAATTTACCGAGGCGGCATTGATCTATGAGTTCTTGGGAGACTTCCAAAATGCCTTAGACAGCTACGTCTCTGGTAAGAGGTGGAAGGAAGCATTGACTATCACACAAAAGCCAGAGTTTTCTGACCAGATGAAAGCAACTGCGGAGCAATTGGTCTTCTCGTTGACGGAAGAGCACAGATACTCTGAGGCTGCAGAGATAGAGTTGCGCTTTTTGCAAAACGTTGAGGAAGCCGTCAGGTTGTACGCTAAGCACTATCGTTTCGATGATGCCATCTTGCTTGCAAACAAGGAGGACAGACAAGAACTCGTGGAGTCAGTTGTTGACGTGCAACTCAGTGAAGGTTTTGGTACCATTGCCGAGCTTCTTGCTGACTGCAAGGGCCAGATGAACTCGCAGTTGAGAAGATTGAGGGAATTGAGAGAGAAAAAGAAACAGGATCCATATTCCTTCTACGGAACTACCGACGATATGGACACGCCAGATAACGTTTCGATCGCAGCGTCCGAGACATCCACCACTCCATCCTTTTTCACAAGATATACTGGAAAAACTGCAGGGACAGCAAAGACAGGTGCTTCTAGAAGGACCGCAAAGAATAAGAAGAGGGAGGAAAGAAAGAAGGCAAAGGGAAGAAAGGGTACTATCTATGAGGAGGAGTATCTTATCAAGTCTGTCGGGCGACTCTTGGAGAGGTTGGAGCACACTGAGGGTGACGGTGTGCGGTTGATCGAAGGGTTGCTTAGGAGAAACATGAAGTTACAAGCGTATGAGATTCAGAAGAACTGGGTGGAGTTGGTTGCTTTCATTTCGGAAAACATTGCAGAGATCCACAGCATGAGTGACAAGGACAGAGAAAGAATAGATGAGAATGGGGAGGTTTACCTTATTCCTGAAATTCCTGTGCCGGTCATCAAGCCGTTCCCAAAGAACAAAATCTTGGATTATTAATAGAGGATGTGAGAGTGAGCGTTAGTTAGCTGTAATGTAATGATTTTTTATGGCGACGAGGTCTGGGCAATTAGTTACACCCGATGTACCTTAAAGAGGTACTCACATGCTGTAACTGTAAAGTAATACTTCTTGAAGCAAGAAAATGGTATTCTGGATGCAAGAGCGTTTGATGCAGCAGGATGGAATTTGTAAAATAGGCAGTTCAAATACTTCTAGTTAATTCTTGAGCTACTTCACGAGCGAAGTGAGTGAGTGAGTGAAATAGAGACGACACTGAAATAGAGACGAACTTTACGAACAAACATACTTTTCGTGTTCATAAATACCTGGTCATTCACCACCTTTATATACTTCTGGTATATACAGCGAGTGCGCTGATTTGAAACACTAGTCTATACACAAAATTCCTTTCACAGAAACTAGCATGAACTTGTGCAATATGAATACAAAGGCAACACTGGGATCCCAATGGTTAAGATATCTCAAGTGGTAGTCGTCTCTTTTTCCTCGATGTTTCTTGATGCCATTCAATGTTAGAGCATTCACACTCACTTGTCTGGCGCAGCCCTCACCCATTTGTTCGGTTGTTCAGTACATATAATTATGTTCGCTCATGAAGTGAGTGAGCGAGGGAGGTGAGTGGACGAGCTAAAGGATGGAAGTGAGTGTACGAGCTGAACGACGGAAGTGAGTGAACAAACTGAATGAGGGGAAGTGAGTGTACGAGCTGAATGAGGGGAAGTGAGTGAGGTTTGGTATTTTTCACACAATTTTATTCACTCACTCATGAGGTTCGGTATCTCATGATTTTGTTTACTCACTTTATCTCTCATAATCTTGTTCATTCACTCACTCACTTCAGTGTCTCATGATTTCGTTCACTCCCTCACTCACTTCAGCATCTCATAATTTCGTTCACTCATTCATAAAGTTCGAATCTTATAATTTCGTTTAATCATGCCTAATCTCTCATATAGTTTTGTTCACTCACTCACTTACTTCACCCGTTTCGCTAGTTCAGTAAGTTCGCTCGTTTAGTGACTTCGCTCATTCAATGACTTCGCTCATTCAATGACTTCGCTCGTTCAGTGAGCTCGCTCGCCTCATACTCCAAATACAAACCCCTCAACCCCATAACTGCCTTCTTCAAACCATCAGCCATGGCCTTCTTCTTCCCAAGTTGGTAACAAACAACCTTCCGCGGCATATTTGGCACCTTCGCCAGCCCCAGCTCCTCAATGCTCACACCGTCCTTCAAAGTGAGCCTCACCAACACCAGAAGCGCGATAGAATACCGACTATTCTCCTCGTCAAAATCTTCGCTTTCAATATCGCAGCTAACTACCTCAGTGGACCAGCCATTGAAGCCAAAAGCACTGTTTGCCAACAGAACCACTGCTTTCGCAGAGATCTTCAGGCGATCCATGCTTCCAAAAAAGCGTTTCCCAACATTTTCCGACTGTAATTTCTCTAGCCCGTAACACAATCGACCAATCGCACTCACAGACCAGTCGCTAAGCACCGGCTGGGGCCGCGGTTGGCCAAGTAGCCTTTCGAATTCGGCACCATCGATGTTATACATCAGCTCTAAGATTTCTACAGGAGCCTCACGTGCTTCTGCCCAATTACCCGCGTCAGTCTCCATTATACATCGCGCTCAAATGGTTTGGAAAAGCGAAAAGGTGAATTTCTGCCAGATCAAAATTATTTCTATCACCAGTCTTAACGTTCATGGACTACTTGAACAGCATCTTGTCACAGCAGACACCTCTGCAACTGGTGGAGGAAACCATTCCCACGCTATGCGACCGTTTACAGCATGCAACAATGGCCTCCGATCGGCGCTCGGCGGTGCTTGGGTTGAAGAGTTTCAGTAGACAGTACCGTGAATCGGTGGTGGAATACGGCTTGAGACCGTTGATTCAGACCTTCAAAAAAGACTCGGATAACTCTGAAATCATCAAGGCAATTCTTGAAACGTTCTTGATCTTGTTCATCAGGGGCGGTGATGGTGAAGAGGATTTGACACGCGGCTGGATCTCCCTGCAGTCTCGATTGCAAAATGGTAAATATCCGAGCCCCGTGTTGATTGACGAGATGACTGTCGACCAGTTCTCGTTGTGGATCGCAGACGCACTCACGCAGGATTCCGAAGTGATTGAGCTTGTTTTGTCCGTTGCATCGGAAGTGCAAGACTTCCACATTAGGTTGTATTCGATCCAGCTATTGGAAGCATTGGTGGCAGCACGAGGCGTGAAAACGAAAGAATGTCTTTTAAAGAACCCAACATCGGTTTCCACTATTGTGTCGTTGCTCCACGACCCCTATGACCCTGTTCGCAATGAGGCCATCCTTTTGTTGATGTCTGTGGTGAACAAGAATTTCCACATCCAGAAACTCGTGGCTTTCGAAAACACTTTCGACCGTCTCTTTGAAATAATCGACGAGGAGGGCGGTATCAGAGGCTCGATTCTCGTGCAAGACTGTTTGACTTTGATAACCAACTTGCTTCAGTACAATGCCTCCAATCAAAAGTTCTTTCTCGAAACACAAGGAATACCGAAACTCGCCAAGTTATTGGGTGAGCCTCTCGAGGACTTTCAACAGGACGACTCCATAGACGGCGTCATCCCTGCTCCGCCAATGGTATGGACGGAACAGAGATTGCAAAACATGATCATTGCATTGGAAATCTGCAAAACTTTGCTCAACGAGGACAACGAGCACTTGGCCCTGAATCAAAACAAGCTTTTCAACGCCGGTATCCACTTGATAGTGCTAAGATTGATCTTCTCACCGTTGACAAACAATGATATTAGATCTGCTACGCTTGTGATAGCCGGAGACTTGATCCGGGGCAACGCTGATCTTCAGTACGAGTTTTCGCAGATCGATGTGCCTTACTTGGATCCTTCCTTACCCTCACAGATACAGTCGTACGATAGGACGCTCCCCGTTCCCATCGCCTTGTTGAACTGGGCGCTCTACATCAACTCCGTGCACTTTTTCGACTTGAGAATCAATGCCGCAGCATGTCTACACGCGTACTTTGCAAACAATAATGAGGCAAAGTCGGCTTTTCTTGCCGACCAAATCAGTGCATACCACGACCCAACGTTCTGGGACAAACACGAAGGTGATGCTGAGAACGGGGCCACTGACGTCACCAAGGTGGTCGTTGGTAACATTTTTTCAACATTGATGGATTACGATTCGGAGTTGAAATTGAACCCGTACAAATTATGGCTCGCGGCCTTGGTTCTTACCTATATATTTGAGGATTCAGTGGAAAACAAGGAGATTGCAAGGAATGTCAAAACGGGCGATGAAGCCGCGGGTGAAGAAGTCATGACGTGTATTCAGGCGGTATCCGGGCTTCTCGTCACGAACTTGGAAAACCCCGACCCAAGAATATCCATTGGCTACTTGATGCTTCTCACCATCTGGCTTTGGGAAGATTTCCGTGCCGTCGACGACTTTTTGAGTGATGTCAGCGTGGTAAGATCGCTCCTTGCCTTCACAACCAACAACTCTTCAGAACAAGCAGTTTTAGTTCATGGCATGGCTGCGATCCTCTTAGGTACCGCGTTCGAGTTCTCCACCAAGGATTCTCCATACCCAAGACTGGACTTGCATTCGTTGTTGGTAAAGTCATTAGGGAGGGATAACTACTCATTGAAGGTAAAGCAGTTGAGAGACAGTCCTCATTTCAAGGACTTTGATCCTGACCACGTTTATACACATGGTACCGATGATTTAACTGGTTTGCCAGAAGTATTTTTCGACTCGGCTTATGTCCTGCTTGTAAAGGAAAACTTTTCCAGAATCAAGAGAGCTTTGTTCCATGATCCCCACAGCGAGCCCCGCGGGCGTATTTCTTATGAGTTATTTGAAGATTTGGATGCCAAGTATTCTGGATTGCAAAAAGAATTGGAAGAAGAGAAGGCTATCGCAAATAAGAACAAGTCCACTCTTGAAGAGGAAGTTCGCCGCTTGAACGAATCGCAGTCGGCGCTCACCAGCCAGCTTGAAGCAGCAGAAAAAGACGTCAATGCTCTCAGAGAAAAGCACGACAATATTGCCGCCAACCACGAAGCAGTGAAGGAAAGTCTTGCTTTAATGGAAGCTGAAAAGAAGGCTTTTGAAGCCTCTTCCAAGAAATTCCAGAAGGAACTCCAGGATACTCTGAAAAGAGCCAACATCTCAGGCGAAGCTTTAGCTGCGTTGAAGAGTAAGTTGGAATCCAGTGAGGCAGAGGTTAAAAAGTATGAAAATGCCGTCGACAAGATGAGCCGTGAGGCTTTCCATTTGTCGAAAGAAAAGACTGAGGCTGAAAAGAAGATCAAGTCTCTTGAAAAAGACATCACTGCGTTGAATAAAGATATTCAGACAATGAAAGTTACGCATGACGAGCAGATCGCTGCTTTGAAAAAGAGTACTGCAGAACAGGCTGCAGCTTTAAACAAGACCAACCAGACGTTGACTGCGAATGTTCAGCAGATTGCACAAAAGCTTGCAGACGCGCAAAAAGCTCATGCGTCTGAGAAGAAACTGTTGGAGGAGAACCTTGAACACTCGCGTGAAGAAAACTTGCATTTGATGTCCAAGATGAGATCCGCAAAATCACAAAGCTCGTCTCAGATTGAGAGCTTGCAAAAGCAAGTAGAGGACTTGAAGTCGAGAAATGAGCAATTGCTGAAAGTTATCGACACATTAAAGTCAGAGGCTCTGGCTAGTGCTAGTTCTATACAGTCTGAGCTCGATGCTCTCAAGGCTACAAATGAAGACCTAGTTTCTGAAAATACACTGCTTAAGCAAGAGGTCAGTCGGTTCAAGACTGAATTAGAAGCGGAAATTAAAAAGTTTTCTGACTTGAAAGCTTTGACTGACTCAAGTTTGGAAGAGCTCCAGAAGAAACTTTCATCAGTGGAGAAGGAGTTAAAGGATACCAAGTCTAAGAACGAAGATCACCAAAAGTTGCATGAAGATCTGACCAAAGAGTTAACTTTGCTCAAAGAAAGTTATGAAGTGTTAAAAAAGCAGTCTGAAGAAGCCGAATCCGCTGCAAAGCTGGCTGCGGACGAATATTTGTCCAACATTTCAATCCTACAGGCTCAGAAGAAATCAATGGAGAGCGATTTGGTTGAAATGAAGAATCAGGAGAATTCCAAATTGAAAGAGATACGTTCTTCCTTGGCACAGAAAGAGGAAGAGTTTAGAAGTTTGATCTATGCCCATGATGAGTCTAAAAAGCAGCTTGAAGAGTCAGAAACGCAAATAAAGGAACTCACAGCCCAAGTTGAAGAGTCTACTGAAAAGGCACGCATGCTCACTGATGAGCTTGCATCGTTGCACCTGCAACACAATGAATTAAAGGTGGAATTGTCTGCGAAAGGAGAAGAATTGCGTGAAATTTCGTCGCAAAATGGAGACTTGACAAGGAAGAATAAAGAACTCGCTGATTCTGAAAGTGAAAAAGAGAAACGCATTGAGCAGCTCACCGATGAATACAATGAAGTTCAAGCTGAGATGAAGCGGATAACTGAATCTCTCGAAGTTGAACGTACAAATGTTGCAAAACACCTTAATTCTAGCGACGAGCTAAAAACGAAATTAAAAGAATGCGAACAAAAGATCGCGCAGTTGACGGAAGATAAAAATAACACAATTCAAAGCCATGAGAAGGAGATCAGTGAACTTGAAGGAAAGCTTGATGAGCTCACAACCAAAAATAAGGAGAAAATTGAAGCTTTAGAAAAGAGCAAAGATGAACTTGCGAAAACCAGTGTCGAACTCAAAGAGAGCCACGACAAGATCGCCGAAAGTTACAACACCCTCCAAAAGAGCCATGACGAGCTAGAGAAGAGCAATGATGAGCTCAAAAAGAGCCATGATAATCTCATGAAGGATCATAATGTTCTCGAAAAGGATCATGAAACCACTGTGCTGAATCATGGCGCACTTGAGAACAAACATGAACTTCTTGTAGAACAGCACTCTAAAATTGAAAAGAAACATACAAAACTTTCCGAAACTTATGACGAGCTTTTGAAGAAACATCGAGAGCTTGCTGGAAGCCACAAAAAGCTCAAATCTGAGCACGACACTGCCCTCCAAAACCATAAAGATGCCCTTTCGGCCAAAGAAAAGGAGATTGAAACACAGAAAGAGCAAAACACTTCTTCTAGTAAAACTATAGAACTGCAGAAGAACGAAATCGACAACCTCAAGAAGAGTATTGGATTTCATTTAGCTGAAATTTCAGCCCACAAAGCCTCCATTAAAGAGCTCAACTCGAACCTAGAAGGTCGTCAGCAAGAAGTTGATATCCACAAAGCAAAAATTTCTTCTATTGAGAAGGATCTTGAGGCACATAAGCTTCAACTCAAAGAATCTGAGACCAAACATCAGAAACTTCTCGAAAATTCTGCAGTTGATCTGGAGATACTGGCACAAAAGGTCACGACGTTAGAGGCCGAGCAAAAGAAGTTACAAGAGATAATTTCAAAACTTGAGTCTGAGCGTTCGCGCTTACAAAATGACTTAACCGCTAAAACCAAGGAATTACAGGTGAACGAAAAAGACTATCAAGAAAGGCTTGAAAATGAGCGACTCAAACTCGTAGAAGCAGAGAGCAAAATGCAAGAAGTTCGCGATAAGCTTGAGCAAGAGTTGACTGACTTGAAAGCTACATATAGCAAATTAGAGTCAGAAAATGAAGCCAATACTAAAAAGCTCAAGATCTCTGAAAAAGCTATTCAGCTGGAGAAGATGAAAAACTCCAAAACAATCGAGCAGTTCCAAAAGCAGATCTCAGAGAAGGAAGGACAAATTTCCAGTCTTGAATCAGAGTTGAAAGCCAAGGTTCTGGAGGTGGAAAAGGAAAGAGCAATGTTATCAGAAAACTCAGAAACGATCATCAAGGAATACGGAGAGAAAATTAAAGCATTAGAGAAAACGATTGCCGTGGCAAAAGTCGAGCTGTCAAAGAAGATATCAGAGCTCACAAAAGAGAAGGAGGAGTTGCTTGCCGAAAACCTGACATCGAAGGAAGATGCTGAGAAATGGAAGTCTGAAGCGGAGGACTTGAGTCAACAAATTAGCAAAATTAACGCAGATTTTGCTCAGAAAGAAACAGATTGGCAAAAGCAAATCACTACTCTTAAAGAAAAGTCTGATACTATCATCAAGTCTAATTCTAGTAAGCAGACTGATTTGCAGCATGAGTTGAAGGCTTTGCAGGAAAAGATTGAACAAAAAAACAAAGAGATCAACATTAAAGTCGAGAATATTTCAAGGCTACAAAATGAAGTGAGCTCTCACAGCGAGCGTAATCTGGAGTTGCAAAGAAAGGTCGAGGACTTTGCGTTGGAAAAGAAAAAGCATGGATCTCTTAAGGCTGAACTTGAAGAAAAGATCAAGGAGTTAACTTCAACCAATGAACTGCTTACAACCACGTTTAAAGAGAAAATACAAGAGTTGACTGATAACCAGAAGAAGACCAGTGCAGAAAAAGAAGCTCTTCAAAACGAGATTGTTGATTTAAAGAAGGGTGTCGAGTTGGCCAGGGCTGCTTGTGTTCAACTTAAGGAGCAAGTTTCAAAGGCTAATGCGGATCTCACAAAGGCCCAAGAAGAGTTACAGTCTAAAGTTCTGGAATACGAGAACAATAGCAGCAGCTATTCGCTGGAAAATGCTTCGTTGAACAAACAAGTTTCGGAGTTGTCTGTGAAACTCGAGACTGCAACACAAGACTTGGTGAAAGCCCAGGAAAATGTCGCTACACAAGAAGACAGACTTGCGGAAAGTGTTAGAAAAGAGCAAGAGTTGACAGAAAGTTTGACGTCGTTGAAAGCCAAGCTTTCTGAATCGGAAAAGAAGGCACTTGAACTCGAGACGAGCGTTGCTGAATTGCAAAATTCGAAGACACGGCAAAAGGAAATGGAAGAAAGCAACAAGGAAGTGCTAGCTAACGCTGCTAAGCTTGAGCTGGAAATTGCAAGCCTAAATGAACAGATACAGCTCCAGGAACAAGAAAGGACACTGATGGTAGAAAAAATTGCTCAACTTGATGAGGATAAGGTTGCTTTGGCGAAAACTGCGGACGAACTGAAACAGGAAGTTGAAACATACAAATCTAAGGTACTCTCAATGGAGCTGGACCAAAAAATGCACTTGTCGGAGATTGAGTCTGTTAAGTCTGAGCTCGAGAAGTTGAAGGCAGATAAAGCAAATGAGAAAAAGGACTCGGAATCTCACGAAAAGGAGATCGTTGAATTAACGCGCAAGTTAGATGAAGTACAAAATGCTCATGATGCGAGCGCCAAAGAGCTTGAGCAACACTTGTCCAAAATTGCAGAACTTGAGGCAAATCAATTGAAATTGACGGAAACCCATTCCAGCAAGCAATCTGAGCTTATGTCTGAAATTGAGAGATTGAAGACCGATTTATCTACGCTGGAATCAACCGTGGCAGAATTGGCATCTACTAAGAAGTCACTTGAGGCTTTCAAAGAGAACGCTGAAAAAGAACTGGCTGCTGCCGAGAAGGATCTTGAGACTTCAAAGAAATTGGAAAACGACTTGGCTGAAGCAAAGAAAGCGCTCGAAAAACTTGAGGTCAAGTATGAATCTGAGAAATCGAAATCAGCAGAATTGGAGCTTGCAAAGAAAAAGATAGAAGCAGAGGTGAGGAAGAGTGCACAGGAAGATCTCGAACATGCAAAGAAGGAAGCTGAGAATTCATCGAAGGCAGTTGAATCTGCGAAGCAGGAGGCTGTTGCTGCGCAAAAGTCAGTGGAAGCTCTCCACAAAGATGCTGACGGTGTTAAGCAAGAGAATGAGACACTCAAGGAAGAAATTGCCGCGCTCAAGAAAAAGATGCTGAAGCTTGTTCCGCAGTCGGACCTTGACGAATTGATGTTGCTCATGTCCGACATGGACGAAAAGTCCAAAAAGTACAAGCAGAGGTTGAAGACCCTAGGTGAGGAGATTTCTAGTGATGAAGACTCTGAGGAGGATAGTGATGAAGAAGATGATGATGATGAATAGAGCGGGTGTTATAGAGGATATAAAACTAGTACATATGAATATTATTCATAATTTAAAGGTGGTGTGAATTATATAAACATCAACATAATCAATACAGTCCGAGAAAATATTAAATTTCACTAAAATATACATTAAAACTACAAAATGTTAGATTTTACCAAATCTACTGCATTGAAAAATGTCAAAATTTACCTTATTGAACACAATGTAATGTAACTACAAGCCAGTAGTCTTGATAATAAGGAACTTTCTACAATTCGAAACCTCCGCCCCTATTTCTACAAATCCTGCAGTAGTGTTCTCCCTATCGTATTTCCAAAGCTCCACATTGACCACTATCAAACATGAACAATTGTTTATTTTTGTTTGATACTAACAGTAGTCAGCGCCATGCAATCAATTGATTGCTTAGTCTCACCACTGATTTCGTTAAAAGGTAAAGGTGAACATTTATTTCTGACTCCATCATAAATATTAACCTGCCTTCCGAATCAAAGCCCTCACACTCGTCGGAATGTCAAACTTCGTCTCTTTTGGCTCTTTTTTGTGCATTATTTTATGCATTTGAAAATCTCAACGGCGAAGACCAGCGATGATTCTCCTCATTGACTCTTATGATTCCTTCACCAACAATTTGAGTCTGTTATTGAGTAAGACCACCGGTAAAAAGGTCACAACAATTCATAATGACACCTTCCCCGAGGACCAATACGAACGTTTCCGGGACGAGTATTTGCCATCGTTTGAATATATTGTTATTGGCCCCGGACCCGGACACCCAGCCAATGACGAGGACATAGGAATTGTGGGGTGGCTCCTTCGTCAATATCGTGACGACCCGCTCCTAGATCCAGTACCAATTTTGGGTATTTGCCTCGGTTTCCAGAGTATATGTTATGAGTTTGGTAATGCTGTGGTGAAGTTGGATACAGTAAAGCACGGTCAAATATACGAGGTGACCCCCGTGGCTACAAGTGAACTCTTTTCGGACACCACACCTTTCAAAAGTGTACGCTATCACTCTTTACACGTTCCTGAACTCAATGACGAGATTGTACCTTTGGCATACACCACAGAGGCGCCCGCGAACAATAAGATCCTCATGGCCATGAGACACAAGACGTTACCGTTTTTCGGAGTCCAGTACCACCCGGAGTCTATATGCTCTAACCGAGGTGAAGACTTAGTGGCGAATTTCACCAAGTTTGCGATTGAGCACAACCAACGCTATAGAGCAAACGCAGAAAACAAGGTAACTAAAGAGTTTTTGAGCCACGCAGTGAAGTTTCCATACTTGATAGAAGGTGGCGAGTTTCCCGAGTGCAAGACCGGGGTTGACATCGCAGCTGAGAAGTTCCAGTTCGAGTGTGAGCTCACCCCAACCGATGTCTGTGACTATTTGTATGCGAAAAACAAGAAGAGCGATTTCATCTTATTGAACTCGGCGTCCGTTCCCGGTGAGTGGTCGATTATTGGGCTTCCAATTCAAGGTGTGTCTGAGATTTTAACCCACTCGGTCGATGACATGGACAATATTTATAAGTCGACCTATGAAGGTTGCGAGACAAGGGTAGGCCTTGGCAAAGCCGAGAGTGTTTGGATGTATCTTGCAGCAGAAATGAAACACAGATATATCTCTCGCGATGCTATTGAAAAACATGTCGGGGCTGATTTCCACTCAAGACAGTTGCCTTTCTGGGGTGGGTATCTTGGGTTGATATCTTATGAGGAGGGCCAACACATTGTGGTGAAAAACCTCGAGAGTTTCACACGTGGAAACACACCAGATTTGAAGCTTGTTTTCATAGAGAGGTTCCTTGTTCACGACCACACCACGGGCGATTGGTTCGTTGTGTCCACCAGACTGAGAGAGCAACAGTGGGTCAAGGACTTCCGTCAAGAGCTTTCCGAAAATGTGAAACCTATCGACATGGCCACCATCCCTAACACCATCGAGGAGTTGTGTTCTACCGAGGACAAGCACCTAGTGAAGTTTGATTTCCCGTCCAAGGCCACGTACTCTGAGCAATTTGCACGCTGCCAGGAGATTTTGCACAACGGCGACTCGTACGAGTTGTGCTTGACCACACTGCTGAAGGTCACTTTGCCTCTGAGTATCAGCGCATGGGATATATACAAGGTGTTGACTCTCAAGAAGAACCCGTCGCCGTTTTCTGGCTTCATGGAGTTCTCCGACTGCACGTTGATTTCGTCATCTCCAGAAAGATTCTTATCGTGGAAAGACGATGATTCTGGGCGTAAGCTTGTTGAGTTGCGACCCATCAAGGGTACGGTGCGCAACACCCCGGATGTGTCGCTCGCTGATGCCACACGGATCTTGAAGACCCCGAAGGAAATGGGGGAGAACCTCATGATTGTTGATTTGATCAGACACGATTTGTACCAGTTTTCGGAGCAGGTGGACGTGACACAACTCATGAGTGTGGAGGAATACAAGACAGTGTATCAGCTCGTGAGTGTGATACAAGGTAGGCTTGCTGAGTCGGGTTACCATGGGATCGATATCTTGCACCAGTCCTTGCCTCCAGGGTCAATGACGGGGGCTCCCAAGAAACGCAGTGTGGAGCTTTTGCACCAACTTGAGAGTTTACAGGCTAATGGAAACCGTGGGGGGCGGCGTGGAATCTACAGCGGTGTTTTGGGGTACTGGTCTGTGACTGATGATGCGGACTGGTCGGTTGTCATTAGGTCTGTTTTCAGGTACGAGAACGACTTGCTTGACACTGAGAACACGCACACTTGGCGTTTGGGTGCGGGTGGTGCGATTACTGTGTTGAGTGAGGATGCAGGCGAGTGGGAGGAGATGGAGTTGAAGTTGTCGAGCGCTCTCCAGGCGTTTAAGTAGCGAATGAACTTAACGAGCGGAGCGAGTGAAGTGAGTGAGTGAGTGATGAACTCTCATTCACTTTACTAACTATACAGTAGGTTCACTTACCCAGTTACCTCCATATGCTCACCCTCTATAAATGGGGAATAGAGTGGACGACAGCGAGTGGGTCAATATTAGAATGGTAGAGAGCACAAGGTAGAAGGAGAAGAATTAGATATTATTCAAATTAGTATATATAATGCTAGAAGAGGGAGAACTAGATATTATTCAATGTAACATACTCTAGTAGATATCGAAATGGTAGAGGTAAACTCGTTTAGTTAGTATGTTTAATGGTCATTGACTTACTTAGTTTAATGGTTGCTTAGTCACACATTCACCTAATTCGAGCAGTTCGTCAGTTGTACTCACTGACTTCACTCGTGAAGTTTATTTGCTCGTTCAGTTATTTTTACATAATGTTCACTCACTAACTCACTAATTCACTAATTCACTAAATCACGGATTCATTCACTAATTTACTAAATCATTCACAAACTAATTCACTCACTAATTTACTAAATCATTCACTAACTCACTACTTCATTCCCTAATTTACTAAATCATTCACTGATTTACTGGATCATTCACTACTTCACTAAATCATTCACTAATCCACTGTTTCACTCACTAATCCGCTATTTCACTCACTAATCCGCTATTTCACTCACTAATCCACTATTTCACTCACTAATTCACCAACTCACTCACCAATTCACCAACTCACTCACTAATGCACCAACTCACTCACTACTCACTCATTTCACTCGCTTTGCTCGTGAAGTTGGTTCGCTCGTAAAGTTCGTTTGTTCGCTCCTGCACATACGCTCCAGGTGGCGGAAAAAATTTTCGACGAAATAAATCCAACCAACAACACTCTCCAGACCATGTCATTCTTTGGGTTTGATCCGTCTGCTCCGCCTGCTTCAAGGCACCAGCAGAATCAAGAGACTGGCGAGGTTTACGACTTCCAGGACACGTACGATGGATTGGGCGAGCAATTGGACGACGCAGACGACGCGTTGAACAGCCAGACATTTGGTGGCTCAGGCGAAATCAGAAAGGATTTCAACTTTGGAGGCAAGCCGATGCAACAACAGCACCGCCAGCCCGTGCAACCGCCCCCGCAGACACTCAGTTACGCCCAGGCTGCGTCAACCAACGACGAAGAGTTCATGCAAGACTTGTGGGGGTCCTCCCACTCCCCTGCCCCACATGCACTGCAAAGTGACAACCAAGGCGAAAAGAGAATCTTGTCCTTGGAAGAAATCGAGGCACAGTTGACCGCAATTGACCAATCGCAGCAACAGGTCCATCCGCACCAGCAGTTCCCCCCGCAGTACGGCGTTCCAGGAATGATGCCGCACCCAGCGCAGTTTGGGGGCTACATGATGCCTCCAAATGGCTTTATGCCTCCCCCGGGTCAGTTCGGCCAGTATCCACCAATGGGAATGCCGGGCCAGGGTAACTACCAGATGCCTATGCCACCGCAATACCAGCCGCACCAGCAGCAACAGCAGATTCAGCAGCAGCAGATTCCTCAGCAGATCCCACAGCAGCCTCAGCAGATCCCACAGCAAATCCAGCAGCAGCCTCCTCAGCAACCCCCTCAACACTCTCAGCAGCCTCTTCAACAGCAAGCAGCTTCTCAGAAGGACTTGTCGCACTTCCCCGTTTTGGGCTCCAAGGAAGAAGTACACGCAACCCCAGAGCAGCCAGAAAATGCTGCTGGTGAGCAGCAGGCTGAGAAGCAGACGCAACAGCACCAACAGCACCATCACCATCAGCACCATCACCATGGACACCACCAGAATGTCCAAGATATGACTCCAGAGCAGCAGCAGAAGTTTGCACGTAGACAGGAAAAGGTCATGCGGATCATGAACTACTCGGGAATCATGAACCCGAAGGACAAGGACTTTGTCACGCGGTTCCAGTTGTCCCAGATCGTGACAGAGGACCCCTACAACGAAGACTTTTACGCACAGGTGTATAAGGTCATCCACCCTAAGGCTAACAAGCCATCCGCGCCGCAGCCCCAGCTGCTGCAGCAACAGAACCCGCACCACAACTCCATTGCTCAGGCTTATTTAGAACAGAGCGGACACCGTTTGGGAGGCCGTCAGATGAGAGTTGACATTGCGTTACAGAGAATGCAGCAGCAGGTACAAAAGGCTGTCACTGTTGCCAAGGACAGGCCCAAGCTGAGCCAGTACAGCAAGGAAGGTGCGTTGGGTAAGATCTCTTTCGGCAGTGGTAAGAAGCCTAGACAGCAGTTGGAAATCATCAGCAAGGCTGCTCAGAGAGAGCTCGAGAAGAAGGAGGCTGGAACCGCCGGCTTCAAGGAGAGATCACCTTCCGTGAGCAGATCGATCAGAAAGTATACCAAGAAAGACATCATGAGCACGTTGGAGAACATCATCACCGAGCTCATGAACGTCGAGAGCGAGTCCAGGACCACCCCTGATGTCGACACCACCAAGTTGTGGGAGTCTTTGAAGGTTTTGGAGCAGCCTTCCTCTCTGGGTGATGACGAGGCCGAAGTCAACCCTTTTGTGCAGTGTTTGAACTACAACAAGGCGTTGAAGATCTTGCTGCGTCTCTTCAAGTTCTTGTCCAGAGAACAAGTTTTGACCATTGTGACGTTGGTCATGTCTAATTTGGAGAACTTGTCAGTAATTAAAAACGGTTCGTACACCACTTATGCCGACAAGAAAGTCCCGGCATCCATTACCAAGTTAGTAGAGGCGTACTCGTTGACCTTTACAAAGGTGTTGATGAACGCTGCCTTGGACTTCAAGTTTAACGAGATAATTGGGTTGCTTGTGATCTTGATAGAACACAACAACGTGTCGTTTGTTTCTACTACAAAGGTTGGTTTGTCAATTCTCACTGCCTTGATTTCCCGCGCCGAGTTGATTATTGGCGAGGGCAGTATTTCTGCCACGGACCTCTCGGAGTGGTCGTCTTGCTACGATGAATTGTTTACATCGCTTGAATCAAGAATTGCTGCCATCTTCCCGCCACATGAAGATGACAAGGACGTCAGCGCTACATCCAGTGACAACTACGTGTGGCAGTTCTTGGCCACTCTTTCTTTGGGTGGTAAGTTGAGTCACCAAAGAATCATTGTTGACGAAGTGAGAGACGAGATCTTCTCGGTGATGTCTCGTGCCAAGGCTATTGACAACTCTGACTTGGCCAACTTGTACAAGAAGCAAAACTTATTGAATAACTTGAACATGTATTTGGTTGTGATGGGTTTGGTTGCCGATGAGAACGAGATTAAGGAGTTGCAGAGTTGAACAATGTATAAGTAAGATATTAAAGTGTAGAAATGGAAACTGGATGCGATGAGTGATTTGCACATTTTTGTGAATTTTTTATGAAATTTGAACGTACAAATAATAAAGTCATAAAAACACTCATGACGAGGAAGTAACTTTTACACATTGATTTTATAAGATGGGTTATATCGGTACCCATCGTGATACTTTAGTAGGATTAAGAGGTTATTTATGAATAAACCAAAGAGTTAGATTGATCTTGAGATCTTTTTATTGTCGATTATGCATAGTTTTGATTGTGAATAGTATCGGATTTAAGTACTATGGTTATGAATGTTAGGTAATGAATAGTTAGGTTATGAATACTATATTATCGGTTATGATTGCTATCTTACATTATCTGTTAAAAGTCCTATCTTGTATGCTTTTAAATACTATCTTACAGTATCGCCTAGAAATGTTGTCATGAGTATTCATGATCTTTTTAACTTTACTTATTTCTGGATGTCACACTAAACTGACCCATTGTCACAAAAACACCAAAAAGTTGAAGTAAGATTTAGCGAACTTTTAGCGATTGAGACCAATAGTGGTGCTATGCTTTTAAAGGGGTTTTAAATACAAATGGTTTTTAGATAAAGGTAATACCCTATTGTATCATAAAGTCTGTACGTAAGAACTATAACATTAGTAGGAAAGACCCTTAAGTAAACAATCAGCCACAATATTTTTTAAAGTGAAATTCTTATTGCAATTCTACACAAAAGAGAATCACCATTAGAATACTGAGTATCTATTTTCTAAAGAGTAGAATGTCCACTACTCATGAATACTACCACATCTTGTAACTCCGTACATAATATTAACCTTATCGCCTCTAGACTAAACCATAAGGTTAAAACTATTCCTAACTTAACCTCTTCATCTCTAATTCACTACTTAAGACTACATCATAAGGTTCAACGACTGCACCATGAGCTTACTACCTACAACTTTAACGACTGCACAAAGAGCTTACAAACTACAACTTTAATGAATGCATCATGAACTTAAGACCACACAGGAATTAAAAACTGCAGATGCTACTCTATTAAACTCCTAAATTCTACTATTGACTTTGAGTCAGAACTGAAATTATCTATTATGTCAACCTGTGACTGAATCCAGGGAATGATGGGTATATGTATGGCCGCACTCGAAAGGCGGAAGTAAATCAGGCAGTTTCATCTCACACTTTTTGTTCTTCCGGACACATTGGGTATTGCACTTTGCTCTGTGTGCTTGTCGGGAAACCAACTGTGCATGTGACTCTTCAAGTTCGCGGAGAACTCTGGCAAGGTGAGTAATTGAAATTGAAAGCGAAAGCAGCGAATTGCGAGGATTTGTAGGTTTAGACTCCTCATAGATTTGTAGCACGTCATCTATATTTGTGTGAGCGTCATCGAATCCATCCTCAATCTTGGGTGTGTGCACCAACTTGAGCTGGAGCTGGGAAGCACGCTTGAAAACCTGGATGTTGGTATCTGTTACGGTTGTGCCTTCTGTGAAAGCTTTGAAGTCGTCGTCTTCCAAGTGGTCATCTCTAGTGGTGCTGTGGCTGAAAAGGTCGCCGTTGAAAGAAAGTTCACAGGGGGCCTCATGCTCGGAGGAATTAAGGGTCATTGATCTTCTCAACATCACTCCTTCCTTCCCAGATAGAGACTCTTGTGCCAGTGTACACATATCAGCACGCGATGGCATATGGGCCGAGCTGTACGAGACAGAAAATTCGGACTGTTGTGCGTCGATTACGCTGGGTAAAGTCTCTCTGTAGCGAGTAGTGCCTTCTCTGATTTGCAGGATTCTAACGAGACCAAGAGATGAGTCTTGTTTAAATTCTGATTCAAATTCAGGGCACGAAATCGAATGGGGCAGGTACGTCAGGCTGTTGGCAGGACATACAGGCAGAAAAACCAGGTCTTCTTCATTCTGCGAAATGGGCAGGTAAGACTCGTAGCTGGCTATATTATTGGACAGGTAGAATACATTGTGTTTGGACGAAGGGCGCACGTTATTTGTTGGGAAAGTTATGCGGGAAGACCGTCCAACAGGCTTTGGTGGAGTATATAGGCGGTGTATGTTGTTGTCACTGAATGATTCAAATCCATGAGAAGGGATTTTCCCAAACTCTTCAGGCATGGAGAGCTCATATGAGAGCATATCACACGATATGCTCCGAGGTGGAAGCTTCATCTGTGGCTTGATCAAGTCTCTGAAGTTGAGACGGTTGGTTCCTTGACTGGCTTTCGAGCCAGGGCGCCTCTTTTCGTGGCTGTGAGACTGACATAAGCGCGTATTGGTGGAGGTCGAAGCATTGCCATCACTCAGTTGCAGTGCCAGTGAGCGATCCTTGGGTTTCGAGGACCCAGAGCGTCCAAATGAGAAAATGCGGCCGAAGAACGTCATAAGCTGTGCATTCCTTTGATATGGTGATCAACTTAGTTTCTTCTGACAGACAATTTTGGGCTTATCGGGACATATATTCTCAACGGCATCACGTCCCTTTTTTTTGTAACTATTGGAGCGAGATGCTCACAACCCTTACCGCATAAAAGTTACGCTCAAAGAACAAAGAGAACGGTGTGTGCATTATTGTGTACTGTAATTGTAAAGCAAATGAAATTCCAAACTGCCTCATAATTCACTTTTGTCCCTTTGTTCTCTTGGCGTATGCAGTGCCAACACGCTTTGATTAAAGTTCCGCGACGTATGAGCATATAATGTACGCAGTGAGAGTATGGGGATATTCTGAATCAATACCTTAGAGCAAGTCCCATGCAAGTCGAAGTGCTCGCTTGACAGCCAAGCTTTGTGGCTATCCTCGCTTAGTTTGGCTAGCGGAATTTCAGATGGGTTCCTGAGAGTACAAAAAGAAAATTACCCTTTTGTGACTAAAAGTAAACAAAAAATCTATTAGTGAGGACCTTAATTTACTAAGCGGCGATCTCCATAATTGTAAATAAAAAATATCAATAATACAAAGAATCGAGGCGATAAAAAGGAAAAAGGTGTCAAACGTGTCAACTTAAAATGTGTTTGCTGACTATAGAGGTAATAACAAAACTCCTGGATATAAAAACATTGGAAATAACAAAACAATAGGTACTAAAACTAATTGGTATAACACATGTCGCCGAGAGGCGATAGAATAAGTGCACTTACATTCGCATTACGCCTCGCGAGCTAGAATGTTCGAAAGGGATGACAGGAACATTGATTTTGCGGCCTTTTGCGAAATGATTGGTTGTAATGACGCAGTCAAAAGCAGGAGGGCGTTAGCAGACAGACAGTCGTTAACACATGTTGATAACAATCTGATAGAATTATGGGCTATTATGTAATATCTTACATTATATATTGACCATAAAATATAGTACCACCTTTACACCCTTGATAATTTATTACGTCACCTTTACACCCTTAATAAGATATATGACCTTCAATTTGCATGACTAGTGAATGGACTAGAACTTATTATTCCCTATAAAGAACTTCCCCTCCCTCACATATTTCATTACATACTTTTCCTTACATAAGTTATTACATACTCATTCCTTACATAAGTTATTACATACTCATTCCTTACATAAGTTATTACACACCCTTTCCTTACATAAGATATTACATCATTTTCTATCATTTACTCACTAAATCATTCACTCACTCACTCACTCGCTTCGCTCATGAGTTCGCCTTATTATATCATTTACCATCATTTACTCACTAAATTATTAACTCATTCACTTCGCTCGTGAGTTGCTCGTCGGTTCGCCTTCCCTTACATAAATTATTACACACCCTCACATGACCAACCCGCCGTGCCTGCACACACCACAACCACCAGGGTCTTTGCAACCCCAAAATTTACCAGTACGTATTCCAGCCGTTCTCATGAAAGAACAGAGGATTCTCACGCACGGCTACGTGCACGGCCATATACACAAGCATAAAGACCATACGCACATCCACGGCCATATACACAATCATGACCACGAAGATAAACAAGAAGGCAAGATCACAAGTTTGGATGCGGACCCTCACCTCTCGGAGTCATGTAAAGAGTTCGAGGAGCTTGCACAATGCAAAGATATTCTTTGCGAAGAGCTCGATGACTGTTTCTTCTTATCATGTGAAGACTCCAAAAGACCTGCGTGTTCTGCAGATGTTGCCCTAGATCAAGGATGCGGAGACTACTGTGGCAGTATGGCGGATTCATGTAAAGTGGATCCACATGCTCACGAAGCTGATCCGGGATTAGAGTCGACATTAGAAAAAAGCTGTCTTTATTGCGGGCGTGACGGAACTACTCCCTGTACAGACGAAACTTGCAAGTTTTCTGATATTTCAGAGGGCCCTCGGCCCACAACTTCCCTTAAAGGGGACCCAGATGGAATATGCTATGACCCAACATGTGTGAGTAACACACGAATCTCATACGACTGCTGTGATAGCCCAGATAATACAGTGTCTGGTGATTATACAGGGCCCATGTTCGAAAGGTTGATAAATAACGTGCTGAGGAATTTGCTTGCACAGCCAGAAAGCATAGCTCAGAGTTTGAACGAGCAGTGCAAGACTTCAGATGACTTTCATTTGGACTACGAAGATGAGAGGCAGAAGAGGAGGAAAATCGACTATGATGAGCGGTTTCATCAATCGTGTTTCCATACTACAATTCCCAACGAGCTGCAACCAGAACCTGAAATGCTAATGAGTGACTTTGACTTTATCATTCAGTTTGATACCTTCGAAAAGCAGAGAAGGAAAGAGGAGCTCAAGCAGGCGGAGAAAGCCCATCTCCAAGCATCGCACAATGACCTGGGATACATGCCCGGGTGCACGGAATCTCAGGGTAAAAGCTCAATGAACATGGCAAATGGTGAAACATTGTTCCAGGGCCCGAGTCTCCACAAACAATCTTTTCCAGTGAAGCAAGAACTGGCTGACTATGATGTTCTTCCAGTGCTCCCTTCACAAAACAGATTTCCCTGTCAGTGGGATGGGTGTTTCACGACGTTGAATGACAAAAACTTTATGGAGCATGTCATGCAAAAACACATACAGTCTGAATACGTCAACCCAAAGCTCACATCGTACCATTGTGAATGGAGTAACTGCAATCATGTTGAAAACGGTCTTGATGCGATGTTGAACCACGTACAAGAGCACAGGGCTTTTAATGGAGACAACTCGTCATTGTCGCCTGTGCTTACTCCTACTCTGATCGGAAAGTCTGCAGCATCGTCCCCCATAGATAATCAACAGATCACGCAGTTCAATGGAAAGCAATCCAAACCAAATCATTTCAACATCGACAACAGTGTCAACATCACGCTGGTCAAGATAGTACCCAAGAAAAAAACCACAGCCCACAACCAGGACCCTACATTGGCTTGCAAGTGGGAAATTGGTAAGGATTCCGAGGGAAATCCCATATCATGTGGTATCCAGCATTCATGTTCCGGGGACTTACAAGAGCACATATGCGAAAAGCATATAGGGGCTGGAAAGTCCGTGTATCATTGCAAGTGGGTGGGGTGTGAAAGACACAACGGAAAGGAATTTGCTCAACGGCAGAAGCTTTTCAGACATATACATATACATACAAACTATAAGCCTTGCGTTTGCAGTGTTTGCGGACTGTCTTTTGCAGTGGAGCTGATGCTCAAGCAGCACATGCGAACACACCTGGGGGAGAAGCCATTTGAATGCACTCAATGTGGGAAGAGATTTGCCACGAGTTCCTCGCTTTCTATTCACAACAGAATGCATACTGGAGAGCGGCCTTTAGTTTGCAAATGGCCGGGGTGCAATAAGCGATTCCGCGAGAGCTCAAACATGAATAAGCATATGCGTATCCATGAGAAGTCTTTCTCGTGCGGGATATGTGGTGAGAAATTTGACAAGAAGGTGGATTATAATAGGCATATGAAAGTGCATGCGGAGGATACGGAGAAGACTCGGGAGCGCAAGTTGTTGTCGAAGATAGAGGTTTAGGCTGGGGTTTATAGAGTGAGCGAGCTAACCAACTTCATGAGCGAAGCGAATGAAATGAGTTAATGAGTGAATTAGTGAGTAAATTAGTGACTAAATTAGTGAGTTAACTGGCGAGTAAATTAGTGAGTTATTGAGTGAATTAGTTAGTGTGTTAATTAGTGAGTAAATTAGTGTATCAGTGGGTGAGTTGGTGAGTGAGTTGGTGAGTAAGTAGATTAGTGGGTGAGATATTTCGCCATTTTGGCCTTTCGTCATTTCTTCAAATCGTTAGCTCGTTAATGAATCAATGGATCGTATTCAAAAGATACCACCTTTTATAGTATTATCGGAATATAAAAGAGCACACTTTTTGTATTAGAAAGTTTCAAAATAAAAGGCTTCAATCACTTAGACTACGTTCCTTTATGCTAGCCAACGCATTCGGTCTTCAGCCGAAAACTCGACCATTCTCTCTATGTACTAAACTTTGTCCTATAATGCTGGTCACTTCACGAGTAAAGCTAGGGAAGGTTTTTCATCAGTTCTTATGTTCACTCACCCATCTCTATAATATTTGATGCCGGTTCAGTCAGTCATATATATTTGCCAGTTCAGTCAGTCACCTATTTGCCAGTTCACTCACTTACTTAACTCGCCTTGCACGCAAAATTGCTCAGTCATCTATTTGCCAGTTCACTCACTCACTTCACTCGCTTTGCTCGTGAAATTCGTTTGCTCAGTCATCTCTATAGTTCGCAGGTTGGCCGACATCCGCGACATTACCATCAAATTTCAATTTTTTTTTGAATATTTTTCAGCACCATGAAGTCTACCGCCTTGAGGTCCGTGAAGCTCGCGGCTAACGTCAAGCCTTACGAGATACCACCGTTGCTGTCGATCCTGTTCACTCAGCTTCCAAATAGAGAATTCGGTGTAAAGAACTACTTCGTTCAGAAGACCAAACTGGATTACTGGCCCGTTTACTTGAAGAAACAGAACACCAAGACAACCACAGAGATAAAAAGGGTCCGCGGAGACGTCTTGGCATTCAAGGACGATTTGCTTGCCTTGAACCCCAAGCTCAAGATCTCTGCCAACCAGCATGCTGGTTACTTGAACATCAAGGGAGATGTTGTTGAGAAAATCACGTCGTACTTTGACAAGTACATGTAAATTAGTCTGTACATAGGTAGTAAAGAAGGAACGAAGAAACGAGAAGTTTGTAAGAGGGAGAGACTGATGAGTGAAGTGAGGGTGAACGAACGTTAGATATAGAAAAAATCAATAATGATAGCTATATGTTCTGTAGATGCAATTTAAAGCTTTGAATATGTGTTTGATTCAATCGTCTAGTTGATTTTTCGATTGATTTATATGTTCAATTGTTTATTTCATTTTTCAATTGATGTCACTCATTTGTTTATTTTGTCTTTCAATAGGATGTCACTTATTTGTTTATTTCATGTTTCAATTGGATGTTCACTTGATCGTTCAGTTCATCTCTCAATTGAATGTTCAATTATTCGTTCAGTTCATCTCTCAATATTGTGTTTACTCATAATTGATGCTAAATACAGTTGTTTCTTCATTCGCTTATTCAGTTTATTAATCTGATCATTCACTCGTTAGCTCAGTTTACCTCTCAATTGGATGTTTATTCACTCGTTAAATCCTCAGTTTGATATTCAGCACGTGTAGAATTGAATTATCAATTGTTTATTCGCTCACTCACTTCACTCACTTCACTAGCTTCGTTCGTTCAGTTCGTTCAATTCGTTCAGTTCAATTCGTCCAGTTCGTCGCTTGAAAACTCACCCGTACCATTATCTATACTCGTCTATATCTTCCCTATCCCCCATTTCCATCATCCCATACCTTACAATTCAGTGCTGAACTCCGACGACGGAGTGCTAGAGTTTTCCGAAGACCCAAATGCAACTTGTCTTATAGCCACAATCCACGGATCATTCAACAATTCCACAGCACTTGGCCTCATCTTGGGGTCATGCTCCAAACAACGCGCCAAAAATTTGCGACCACTCTCACTTAACTGGTCGCTGCTGGGTAACTGAGGCTTGTGACCGGCAGCAATGTGGTACATGATGGCCCACTCATTGTCCAAGTTTGCCCACGGCCTTCTGCCAGTTGCCATTTCAAGCACACAGCACCCAAGGGACCAGATGTCAACCACACCACTCTTGTCGGTAGACGCACCGGTAATAACTTCTGGTGACATATACATCGGTGTACCGGTCATCGAGTTCAAGTTATTCTTGCCCATGTTATTGTTATTGTTATTGTTATTGTTATTGTTGTTGGTGGATATTGACAGGCTGTTTGTAGACACCCTTGTGCGTCCGCTCGTCGCAATGACCTTGGCTGCACCGAAATCAACAAACTTGATGACACCGTTGTGATCGAGCAAGATATTCTCTGGCTTGATGTCACGATGCACAACACCTGACTGATGCAAGTATGCCAAACCTTCGAGCATCTGGAGGGTGTACACTTGTATCACCATTTCGTCTTCAATACGACCATGGGTCAACAAGCCAGAAAGTGAGCCACCTTCGCAGAATTCCATGAAAATGTACACCTTGTCTCTGTGAACTTCAACACCGAAATACTGCACAACGTTGGGGTGATTCAACATCTCCAAAACCGTCATTTCGTCCTTGATCAGAGGGACCAAGTTCTTAATAGACTGGCTGTCGTGGAACCTGATTTCCTTCACTGCCATCACTCCACCAGTATCCAAGTTGACCGCGGCGAAAACATGACCAAAAGTCCCCCCGCCGATGAAACGGCCTTTCTGCCACCTTATGGAAACACTAGAGAATGAAGAAGCCAAGAGAGTAACGAATTGGTACTCCAGATCGGTCACATCCAACACACGGCCAACAGACAGCAACTGGACTTGGAGTTCCTTACGGCACTCCTCGATCTCATTGATCTGCTTCATAACGTCCTCGGTGTAAACGTTCAAAATATAGTCGTCATCGGCTGAGTTCTCTATGCGCTGTTGTCTCTGTGCGGACCACTTTAACACCTTGTTGCGCTCAATCTCGCTGGAACGCGTACCCATGATGTCGAAGTGGGAGATAAGCAACGACATGCAGCGTGCCACTTTGATTTTGAGTTTGTTGAACTGCTCGTCACTCAAGACGAGAACATTGAAGCCCCTGGTCATGTCCATGGCAAACTCAAGTGCAAGCACACACCAGCGGAATGTCTTTCTATCGGTTGGGACACAGTCATCGCAGATAAAACTAACCCAGTCTATCGACAATTGAATAAGTTTCATGATCACACCCAGTTTCCTGGAGGATTCAAGTGACTTGATTGAGTTTTTCCCAAAGTCCCGCGCGTAACTGTAGTAGGTGTTCACAAGACCTTGATAGCCTCCCTCTGTGGCAATGTTTTTACACTTGTCCTTCACGATCTTGACGGAGTCCAAGACAACCATGATCATTTTGAAAAACGTTCGGTTGATTCTCGTGAGCTCTGTGTGCACCTTTGCTAGAGAACACCGCGGCTCAACCGGCTTCATCAACCCAGCCACAATCACAAATTTGTTGACGAGATCCATAAACTTGTCCTTGGTGCGATGAATACCATGGTTGGGCAACTTGGTGATGAGAAGCATTTGCCCAACCTTAAGATCGGTAATAGGGACCTCTTCCATGGCCAAGTTGACCACCTCACCTTCCCAGACGATTGGGTTCGGTGGACAGAGAGCCAACACATAAGAATTATCCAGTTCCTCTGGCTCCGGGAGCGGACCCTCCTCCTCACTCAGGGTCTTGCGCTCTTCAGTCTGGAGCAAGCGCAAAAACTCCGAAAAGTGGAAGTTCGTCTCGTTAAAGTCCTGTCCCACATAGGTTCCGTTGATAATCTTGAGGATTTCCTGATCGTTCCCTATCAACTCGGGACTCGCGAAAAAGTACGTCCCCTGGTTTTCCACGGTGCCCGTGTACACCAAAAAGTGGTTTGTGGCCTTCAACATCTCGAGCAAGTTCTTGGTCCTGCTGCTGTGGCTCGCCGGGATCTCAAACACAAGTGAGTTGGTGAAGTCGCGGAAGATCTCACTGCTGAAACGAGACAACTTACGGCGCAACTGGCCAAAGTTCTCAGTGGTGGTCGAGTACCAGCGTATCAACTCGCTGAGCGATGCAGTGCCCGGCGGGTTGCGGATCTGGTTGTTGTAGTATGCAAGCGAGCGGTAGATCAACTTCAGTGCCAAAAGCGAGATTTCCTCAGCAATAACCACGGAGCACCCCTCAACAAAGTTGCCCACCCAGCGAAGGTAGTTCCAGGTGTTCTCCAACTCCTCGGGCTCTTTAAATGTGCGGAAGGTGAGCGGCAGACGAGAGCTATCAAGCAACTTACGGTTCAAAAGACTGAGGAAGTAGCGCACACACCGCACCACGACCAGGTCAAAGTCCTGGATCTCTGCCTCGAATAAATCTGCAATCATCCATGTTTTCTGGTCGTCGGTCTTGCAGTACTCTTTGATACCCAGCTTGAGCTCCAACGCAATGTTGATATACGACTTGAGATCGTCGATCATCTGGTCAATCATCATCAAGGTGGGGTTCTGGAGCTTCATGGCATAGCCCAAGCGCACGTTGATGACCTCCTTAATGAGCTTGACGGGAACAACACATATACTGATCAAGTCGTCGATGTAGTCGGGCAACTTCATGGCCTCAAACACAGCACCTAGCTTGAGGTACGTCAACTTCAGCTTCACCATCCACGGAACAATGGGGAGAAAAAGACGGTTGCGGAAAATCATCTGCACATCCTTCTCCTTCATCAAGCGCTCGACAAGCGACTTGTTGTCCTCATTGAAGAAGCGCTTCATGTTCTTGGGAGTCAGCACCGTGGACGACAGCTCCAGCGAGGGCGTGGAACTATCCGAAGATCCCCTAGTGATATCGAGCTCCTCATTGCCGATCCAAGCCTGTAGTGACTGCCTTTGGCGAGCAATAGCATCGGTGATTGTGAGCCACGCGTTCAACGCATCGACCTTCAGCTGGAATTCCTCCTCGCGACACACTTGCTTTTCATTCTTCATATCCTCCATGGTTCGCCAAAGCGCACAGGCATTTTCATAGCGGTCAATGATGTTGACCACCTGTTGTCGGGGCGACGCATTAACAGGGTCGTCGTACGTGACCTCGAATTTGCTGATGTCTTCGAGCACCTGGTCCACAAGTGTGCGCCGGTATGAAGTAATCCTGCGCTGATCCTCCTCAGTACGGTTCAAGATCTTTGCACGAATACCGTACCACAAGTTTTCTTTGTACGTGGCGTGCAAGAGCGACTCTTGCACGTTTTCTGGGTTCAGATGGTCGTTGATTCTCGTCTTTTCCGCACGTATCACGTCTCCTGTGAGCACACTCGTAAGCATTGACTGCCATTCAAGACGCTCGATTACTGCGGGGTCATCGGTGTCGTCCTTGCGCAACTGCGTGATGTTTCCACTCGACAGAATGTTGATCTTGCTCGAGTTGCCGGAGATAGGTGCGTTGTTGAAGTTGTAGTGGTTGTGATTGAGACCATCGTCTTTGAACAGCAATGTGAAGTCGATCTGGTATTTATCATCGTCCATGTCTGCAAGCAAGTTGGAGTGGTAGTCGGAGTCTGTTTTTGTTGGGCTATCTGCCTCTGTTTCCTCGTATTCATCACCGTCATACTCTTCGATTTCCCTATACTCGTCGATAGCACCGGTGATTCCCTTTGTGTAGTAGTCGTCTACCAACTGGCTGCGTAATTTCTTCAAGTACGCCTTTTCCTGCGCAAGATACTGTGAGTTTCCATGGTGATTCTGTAGATTATTGGAGAGAACCAGCATTAACAGCCTGCTTCGTGTCCTTCTTTCGGTGCTGGGTGCGTTATTAGCACTGGAATTAGTTGGGGAGCCTCCGCTATTGTTAGCGGACCCGACGGAAGTCTTGCGAGAAGTTGCTGTAGAAGCGGACGACGACTTGCGCGAAGGTACTGATGACGCTGATGGCGACTTGCGCTGTTGAGGGGCTGTTTGTGATGATGCTGGGGGCCGCGAAGTGCACGGTACTTTAGAAGTGCGATTACATGGGGGTTGTTGGGTTGAGCGTGAGGAAGTTGGTGAAGTTCCTGATTGCGATCTTTCTGGCTGCGAACCTGGTGATCTGATGAGTGCTGCTGCATGGGCTCTTGAGTTTGCTACGCTGGTTGCTGAGGATTTGTTGCGTAGAAGTGCTGGTCTCCGGACATTCTGTGCTAGGAGGGTGGCAACGTTACCGGGCAGGATTGGACCAGGTGATCCGAGGGGGATTTGCAGCAGTTGCTGTTCCAGTGAGTCGATTGGGGGAACCTGGGGATGTTCTTGCACAGATTCGGGGTGTAGGTGATCTGTGTTGTTTGTCATAGTAAGACTGGAAGTTTTTTTATGAAAGAACAAATGAGGGTTGGATGATGAGGGTGGGTGGATTGGGTTGGTTGATGAGGGATTGTTAATGAGGGATTGTTAATGAGGGATTAAGGATTAGGGGGTTGTTGATGGAGGGTGAAGAGAGATAGTATTACGTGTGGAGAGGTAGGGTTTGAGTATTGAGGGTGTATTATGATGAGATTGTTGAGTATTACAGAAGGGTGTTTTTATGTATAGGTGGATTGGAGGGTGAGTGATTTGTGGAAGAGGGGGGTAGGGGATGTGATGATGGGTGGATCGCAATGGATGATGAGAATGGGCGTATGCAGAGAAGAATGGTGAGGGATTGACGAATAATGATGAAATAATAGAACGTGGAGTGATAAAATAAACGAGCGAACGAACTTCACGAGCGAACGAACTTCACGAGCGAGCGAACTTCACGAACGAAGTGAGTGAGTGAGTGAGCAACATTATAAAGACAACTTCACGAGTGATTGAACTCCACGAGCGATGTGAGTGAAGTGAGTGAGTGAGTGAGCAACATTATATAGAAAAATAACTTTGAGTGAGTGAGTGAATGAGCAACATTATATAGAAAAATAACTCCGAGTGAAGTGAGTAAGTGAGTGAGCAACATTATAAATAAAGATAACTTCACGAGCGAATGAGGGAACAATTATTCAGTAGATAAGTAAACGGCCTAACAAACATAGTAAGAGATAAAATGAAAGTATGAGGGAGTCAGTTAGTTCGTTACTTCCTTAGTTAGTACCTAGTTCCTAATTGTAATTTTTGACTAGAAAATGAGATAGCGAGTTAGTAATACAGTGTGAAAGCTAGGGAGATTGATAGAATATCGTTACCTAATTGGGTATATGAAAAGATCTGATCGATTTAATGGATTGATGAGTGATGGATGAAGTATTCTAAATGATGTGTTATGAAGTGATAGGGTTCAAGTTATGGTAGATTTCGCATCTAGTTATTTCACATCTAGTAATTTCACATTTAGTAATTTCATATCTAGTTTTTTGCTCTAGTAATTTCTCTAGTAACCTTCTAGTAACTTCATATCTAAATACTTCTGTTTATGGAGTTTTCACGATTTCATGCCCACGTAGATGTCATGCCCATAAGCTCGTCTCACAATACTTTCCTACCCATGTTTAACTTAACGAGCGAAGCGAGTTAAGTGAGTGAGTGGGTGAACATCATGGAGTATACGCGTACCGCAATGTTTCAAGTTCACTTACTCACTTACTCACTTACTCACTTACTCACTTACTCACTTACTCACTTACTCACTTACTCACTTACTCACTTACTCACTTACTCACTTACTCACTTACTCACTTACTCACTTACTCACTTACTCACTTACTCACTTACTCACTTCACTCGCTTCGCTCAGTTCGTTCGCTCGAGAAGTTCATTCGCTCGAGAAGTTCGCTAACTTTTCCAAATACTAAATACTGCCTAAAATCCATCGAAAATTGTAGCTTTCCAATGATTGAAATCTCCGCAAATGATAGACTTGGTAAGAAGATCAAGGTCAAATGTCTTGAGGACGACACCATTGGGGACTTAAAGGCGATCATATCGTTGCAGATTGGAACCCAGGCCGATAAGTTGATTTTGAAGAAGGGATACAAGGTGTACAAGGATCATATTACGTTGGGTGACTATGAGGTACATGATGGTTTTAACTTTGAGTTGTACTACGGGTGAACGAATGAGCGAGCGAAGCGAGTGAGTGAGTGAACTCACATACTTTATAGAGATGACTGAACGAGCGAACGAACTTCACGAGCAAAGTGAGTGAGTGAGTGAGTGAACAACAATACTAATTGAACGACCAAAGCGACAGAACAATCAACTCACAGAACAATCAACTTACAGAACAATCAACTTACAGAACAATCAATGTACAGAAAAATCATTAATGAAAGCGACAGTACAATCAACGTCTCTAAACAATTTCTAAGTGATTAAAGTGAATCTGACAGTGACTGAAGATAAAAGTTACCAAAAACAACTACCTTCAACGACCAGCCCACTTCTGTTCAGAATAATCAACGACAGCATTTTACCATCTACTTTCTAAAATAATATAACACACGAGTGAGCGAACTCCACGAGCGAAGCAAGTGAAGTGAGGGAGTGAGTTAGTGAACCTCATATACAGACATACTGAATGAGTGAGTGAGTGAACCTCATATACAGACATACTGAATGAGTGAGTGAGTGAAACTCATATACAGACATACTGAATGAGTGAGTGAGTGAACCCCATATACAGACATACTGAATGAGTGAGTGAACGAACGTCATATACAGAAGTAACTAAACGAGTGAACGAACTCCACGAGCGAACCAAATCAAATAGTAAAAGCTGAACAAATTTTTCTGATATTCGCACATGCTTAGCCTTCCTGAAAGTATTACTCTCTCCATCTCCCTATTCTTCAATCTAGCTTGCTCCTCAAATAATCATACAAATACAACTTCGACATACCAATACCGTCACAATCCCTCTACACTCCGTGCTTTTTCCTACTTTTCTACACCTTCATCACATCTTCTCTCAATACATTCATTCACCTATCATACATCTTCTCTCAATACATCCATTCACCTATCATACATCTATGGTACATTAATGTTACACCACGCAAGCGTGTCAGGCAGACAAGCCTACCTCTATGATTGTAAGCGATCATCTGCCAAAAAACCTTCCTTTGTAGTCTCCAGGACATATTGAAGTGCTATTCAGGACCGCTCCACTCATATCCAGATTCGACCCAGATCCGAGTCCGACCCTGTAATCTCGCATGGGTTCCATACTCACATCTTCTCACTCACCTGTCTATCCTAATTGTTTCCCACCATTGTTTCTCACCATGTGTACTCGCATGTACTCGCATTACTCGCATGTGTACTCGCATTACTCGCATGTGTACTCGCATGTGTACTCACCATTCGTTTCTAACCATCTGTCTCACCATCTTTACTCGTATCTGTAATCCTTTACTCACCACCTGTTATCCGCCCGTTTCTCTTCTTTTCCCTTCCTTTCACTCTTCATTGCGAAAGACTCCATCAGATAATATTAATTTGCTAATATGCTAGCTTGATCAAAATGACTTCGATGCTATTAAGATTGCTTTCATCAATTCTCCTCGTTCCTTTGACTCTTGTAATCAACTCGATTCTAAAGTGCTCGTTAAAGTGGTTCCTTTTGCAACTCGATTTTCTATGCACAATTGGGAGTCCGTAAAGTATTTCCTTTTGCAACTTGATTTTCTATGCCATTATTCCCGTAAAGTGTTTTCCTTTGCAATCAACATGATTCCTATTGTCACAACTTAGATGCTTGTTGTATAAATTGACTGGGTTATCGTAGCACTCTTCGTTGATTTGAAACATAGTCTGATGACAGACCAGACTGACCTTGTCAGTTCGGAAAAAAAGCTGAGAAACGCTGTTTTGTCAGTTCAGAATATGTTGTGGTTAGATCAGTCCCACTGACTTCGTCAGTTTAAAAAAAATGCTGAGAAACACTGTCTTATCATTTTCTCACTCCCTCACACACTTCCTCACACACTCACTTCACTCGCTTCGCTTGTGAAGTTCGCTCGTTCGTTCGTTCGCTTGTTCGTCATAAAAAATACTCAACATGCTTCTTCGGCCTCTCATTGAAAAAACCCGCAAAAAAATCGGACGAAGCCTCAGTGCCATTAACCCCTCGACCCTGCACTGTATCTTCATTATTCTCAGGCGAAGCCTCAAAAACATTGAAATGCTGTCCACCCAGCACGCCGTTCTTGTCAGCAAACCCCAGGTCGTAGATCTCCAATATCAGCGCTTTGTTACCACACCGATAACAATAGTTGGGCGCCAGCCACACAGTCAAACACTTGCCGTTCCAGTGCGTAGTATAGCCCTCCTGGCACAACTGGTGCGCACGAATGAGTTGGTGGAGGTTGTTGTCGTGAAAGAACTTGTTAATAACATCGAGTCCAAACAAGTAGCCTGCCCCTCGAGGTGACAACTTAAAGTCTACGATATCGGTATCTGGATCGGACCACACAATGTCCGCCATAATTCCATCGTGTGGAATCTCTTTGAATCGGTCCACCACGCGGATCTGGTCGAGCTGCTGACACAGCGGCGATAATCCTCCGTGAACACACAATATTTTCCCATCTATAGTGGCACCTAGTGGAAGATAGTCAAAAAGGTCGGTAATATGGATCCAAACTTTGGAGCATCCGTCGTACTTGTTCAAGATCTCGGAGTAGAAGCCGTAGTTTGTGGTTATGGTGCGGGATTCATGGTTTCCACGAATCAACAGAATTCGGTTGGGGTAGCGTAACTTCAACAATATCAAGAGTGTGATTGTTTCCACCAGGTAGTATCCTCGGTCAACAAAGTCGCCTAAAAACAAGTAGTTGACGTTCGGGGCATCGCCTCCGATACGGAAGATTTCAAGGAGGTCGTGGTATTGGCCGTGGATGTCGCCCACTACGGATATTGGGCTTTGTAGGGGTATGATGTTGGGGACGTCCAAGAGCTGTGCTTTGAGGGTGTGGCATAGTTGTTCGATAGTTTCGGGCGGGAGTAGTTTTGGGGGCATGTGGTTGAGCAACTGCTCAAGACAGTAGTCCAAGTCCGTGGTTGGGATGCTGAACGGTACTGTCATAATTGTTTTTTTCAAAAAGAACGAACTTCACGAGTGAAGTGAGTGAGTGAACATACATAATAATGACGTTAGTTGAACCACAAAGTAAGTAAGTGAGCGAACATTAATGAATGGAGTAGATAAAGGAGAAGGTTTGAAAATGGAGTAGATGAAGGAGAGGAGCCGATGAATGGAGTAGATATTGTGGAAGGGTTGAAAATGAAGTAGGAGAAGGGTTCACTCAGTTTACTAAACTCACTCACTTCACCCGCTTCGCTCGTGAAACAATGTCAGGGAATCAACCCCTTGTGTGAGAGAATAGCTTCTGTTTTGCTTGTTTTTTTAAGGATATTTCTTGTTCCTTATATACCTTTGGCAGCATCTGATATATAAAATGCTGCCAGAAAAGGGTTGAGGAAGTAATCTCTGTATAAAATAAGCTCACTCACTCGTTCGCTTGTTCAATTATCTCTACATTTTATTACTTCACTCACTTGTTCGCTCGTTCAGTTATCACTTATGTTAACTCACTCACTCACTCGCTTTATTCGAGAAGTGGACCAGATTAGTAGGTATACTGTTGGAAGTGGATTATATAGCATCATACTGTTAGAAATGGATTATAGCAGGTATACTGTTAGAAATGGACTAGATTAGTAGGTATACTTTTAGAAATGGATCAGATCAGCTCTTGCACCAGTACAACTATTTTCATCTCCATATGAAGATTGCAGGGCTGATGTATGAGCCCATTCGACAGAGCTGAGATTTTCTCGACAGGCAAATTTTGCAACCAGTGGTTGGCACTTCTAAGGACTGGCAATATGGGTAGATATAGAGATGTTGAGTAAGCATGATACAAACGAGTTACTTGGAAGTGTACGAGCTGACGAGCGAAGTGAGAGAGTGAGTACACAAGCGTTATAGAGTGAACAAGCGCACCTGTACTGCTTTTATCAAAAGATTCAACAAGAATAACTAATTATAACAAATATGGCCGCATAGTCATTACATTTATCAATTTAACCAAGTCAACTATAAGTTGACAATATCATTTATTTCTTACCACTTGCATAGTACTTCAATATCAACGACCAATGGAGTTTATGGCGACCAATTGACAAGATCAACCATTGACAGATCGTTCAATTGACAAGATCAACCATTGACAGATCGTTCAATCGAAAACATCAACCAATCGATAAAATCAACCAATGACAACATCACCACATTTTTACACTATGCTTTGTCACCCATCAACAACACCCTACTCATCCACATCATCATTTCCAAATATACCTACTCTTACCCTACGCCAACACCCCATCTCTAATCCTTTCTAATTCTCTTTGACTTCACTAATAACATCCTTCACAGCCTGCCCCAAAATCACCATACCCTCCATCACCGTCTCCTCACTGATGGTCAACGCTGGAACAATTCTAACCACATTGTCACCCGCAGTAATCACAAGCAAACCATACTCCCTGCACTTGTCCACAATCTTCCCCACAGGCACCGCCTCATGAAACTTGAGTCCGACAAGAAGTCCCTTCCCTCTAATACACTCAATCTCAGTAAACTGCGAGGAAATCCCCTCCAATTGCTTTTTCAAAAACGAAGAAATCCCATTGACTTGCTCCAAAAATTTGGGCTGACCAATTGTCTCCACCACATAGCTGGCAACCTTAGCTCCCAACGGATTCCCACCATAAGTGGTTCCGTGATCTCCCGGTGTCAAAACCAGCTCCACCTTCTCGTTGACAATTGTCGCAGCTATGGGGAATCCATTACCCAAAGCTTTTGCGGAAGTCACAATGTCTGGGTGCGCTTCAACAGGAAGAAAACTGTGTGCCCAAAACTTACCCGTACGCCCAAGTCCACACTGGATTTCGTCATAAATGAGAAGAACATCGTGCTTCTCACAAAGAGCCTTTAAGGCCACCAAAAATTCCTCTTTAACCGGGATGACTCCTCCCTCTCCTTGTACCGGCTCAATGATCACAGCACATGTCTTTTCCGTGCTGATAACAGCTTCGACACTTGAAATGTCATTGGCCACAGCACAACGTGCTCCAGGAACCATTGGTGCAAAAGGTTGTTGGTATTTGGGATTATTTGTCACCGATAATGTTCCCATAGTTCTCCCGTGGAAGCAGTTCTGGAAAGAAATAATCTCGTGTTTAGCATCACCTCCCACAGATTTACCGTATTTTCTTGCAAACTTGAGTGCAGCTTCATTGGCCTCGGTTCCAGAGTTTGAGAAAAACACCCTTGAAGCATCTTTCATCCCGCCATTTTTGGTGGTTGCTTTGACTAACTGTTCTGCCAATTCTCCCGCAGGTTTGTTGTAGTACAAGTTCGAGCAGTGCATCAATTCACCTGCCTGTTGTGCAAGGATCTTTGTGATTTCTTTGTTGCTGTGGCCTAAACTTGTGACTGCAATACCAGCGGTAAAGTCCACATACTTTCTATCCTCCATGTCATAGAGGTATGAACCTTCGCCTTTAGTGATGACAAGGTTGGGCTTTGCGTAGGTAGTGACGGTAAATGGTTTGCTGATGGTTTCGACAAACTTTCCGGTTCTGGTGCTTGCTGTAGCATCCGCTACTTTGGCGAGTTTGTGTGTGTGTCTAAGGGCTCTGATCATGGTGAAAAATTATAAAAAAAGAAAAAATAGTTTGGTTGTAGATTTCGCATCGCGGTTGAGTCATGTTGCCTTTTTGGGATTGGTAGGGGCACGTCACGACCGAACGAACTTAACGAGCGAAGCGAGTTAAGTGAGTGAGTGAGTGAGTGAGTGAGGAAGTGAGTGAGTGAGTGAGGAAGTGAGTGAGTGAGTGAGTGGTGAGTACGATTATAATATAGATATATTGAGTGACTGAGCGAATACAATTATATTATGGATATATTGAGTGAGTTAGTGAGTGAATGGTGAGTACAATTGTTGAACTTTATGGATTATATAGATTATATAATTCATGATGTAATCACAGCTACAAAAGAGGAAAGTACCAGATAAGGAAGGAAAGGACAATAGGAGAGAATGATCGGAAAGAATGATCGGAGAGAATGATGAGAGAGAATGTAATGATCTTTACAAGAGTCCTTATATTTTGAGAGATGTAAACACATCCTTAACCAGTAGCTCTAAGTAGCTGATTGACGTTCAATGACGAACAACAGTGGCAAGAAGGAGAGTTTCACGGTTTGTCCAGAGTTTGTCGAGAACGCGAGGCGATAACGGACTGTTCTGCCACGTATGATTGTGCAACAAAATTACCGAACAGGGGAACTTATATAAGGGAAATATTCCCAAGTTTGTAGAATCAAGCGAAAATCGGATTACCACTAGGAGATATTAACCGAGAACGTCTTCTTTACAGAGCTATTATATTAAGGAAGATCAGTAATCAATTTATTGTTTATTCATTACTCAGTCACTTCACGAGCAAAGCCGGTGAAATTTGTAGGCTCTTCTAAGATTCAAGTTCACTCACTCGCCCGTGAAGTATGCTGTTCCATTGGTCTCTAAGATTCAAGTTCACTCACTCGCTCGTGAAGCTTGTTTGTTCAGCCTCTTCTAAGATTCAAGTTCACTCACTCGCCCGTGAAGTATGCTTGTTCCATTGGTCTCTAAGATTCAAGTTCACTCACTCGCCCGTGAAGTATGCTTGTTCCATTGGTCTCTAAGATTCAAGTTCACTCACTCGCTCGTGAAGTATGCTGTTCCATTGGTCTCTAAGATTCAAGTTCACTCACTCGCCCGTGAAGCTTGTTTGTTCAGCCTCTTCTTAGATTCAAGTTCACTCAGTGTTTAAGTTTCCATTGGCAAACTAGAATGTACAAATCCCTGGAATTGGTGATATAGTATTTTCAACTCAAAGCTCAGACCTAGCTTCATATATGACGTAATATTTAGTTATAAATGTAGGACTCACAAGAATTCATCCTCGCTTTCAATTGTTTTTGTCAAGCTGGTCTCATATTCAATTGCACGAATGAAATACGATACGGGCGTCTATATTTGGGGATCTTTTGGTTTTATTAAACGATCTAAGTAGAAAATCTCATCATTAGATACTTCCATTTGAAGACCAAATTAAGATGGTTTTTTTGTGTTTTTGGCTGCAAATTATTTGCATTAAGATTTGAATAACTCCAAATTATAGCGATGAAAACGAAGATACATTTAGTAGTTGATTGTATTGATTGAATATCCAGTTAATTAGTATTGATTGTATTGATGAAATATTCAGTTAATCAATATTTGAGAATATGTGCATGTTATTCAGCTTTCTGGAAAGTATGCATTACTGGAAGGCACATGAGTATTTGTTCAAGGTTCATGGATTGTTTTTGATATGAAAAGAAGAACACCAAAGCAAATTACATTTGCTATAAATACAGTACCGATCAGCCTTGTATGAAGCACTAAGTTCCATATTCAAAATACGGAATTCTACGTAGGTGTGATATTTATCATAAACCAAAGTTATCAAAGATGTTTACCAAAGTTTGACCTATATTTATAGACTAACTTGCTAGTGAGTTTTATATCACGCTCTCAAACAAAACAAGAGTTACACATTAGTCTTGGTCACTAAGGCAATTATTTGGAAATGCACATTTTTTAGTGCGTATTTGAGATGCTGTTAGGCACCCTTTGGTGGGAAGAAAGCATCTAACCTGCTTATTTAGTGACGTTATCTACCTACTAATATACTACTTTGGTAGCTTATGTTTATGTTCCATAGAGTAAGTCTCGTCTAGTTGATTAGTGTGATACGCGAACTTCACGAGCGAAGCGAGTGAAGTGAGTGTGTGAGTGAACATAGCTTATATATAGAGATAACTGAACGAACGAACTTCAGGAGCGAAGCGAGTGAGTAGTTGAGTGAAATGAGTGAGTAAGTGAAGTAAATGCAGTTTGTGAAATTTGCAGCCATTCCAACCTGCAAATGTATATACAGGATTTGTATATTGCAAGTTAGCAGTTTGTGGACAAAGAGATGATGGGGATTCTAGATGATCACAAGTACATATACAGCCATTACATATGAGTTCGTTTGCTCGCTCAGATATCTCTGTATTTAATGAAAGTTCATTCAGTCACTGAGTCACTGACTCACTGACTCACTCACTAACTCCCTCACTAACTCCCTCACTAACTTCCTCACTAACTCCCTCACTAACTCCCTCACTAACTCCCTCACTAACTCCCTCACTAACTCCCTCACTAACTCCCTCACTAACTCCCTCACTAACTCCCTCACTAACTCCCTCACTAACTCCCTCACTAACTCACTCACTTAACTCGATTCACTCGTTAAGTCCGTTGGCTGTGAATATGTTGGAAGGTTTGGGTGATTTATGTGTGCGTTTTTGATGGTTGATGCAAAGATGTTTGTGGTCTTTTGTTTTATTATTGGGCATTGGCTGTTTGTGCTGAATACTGGCATTTTGTGGCTGGTTATTGGCTGGTTGTGGCAAGTTAGTGCAAATATTGACCAAATGGTAAATAGAGTTTCTGAACTCTTCTTCTGATTACAGTGATATTTTTCACTTAGGAAATCTGCTCGCTTCCTTCTTGTTGGTTCACAAGAGAAGGTACTGAAAACTAGGGAGTGTTGAAGAGGCAAAACTGTATGTATTCTATAGTGTATTTAGTCTGTTGAGATGCGACCTATATGTGAGTGCATTAGGCCAGAGAAGGTGTTGAGATGACCTTCCAGTAGAAAAGTGGGGGTACCGTGAGGGGATGCCCCCCGTGCGGGGGGAGCGGAAAAAAACCGGTCTAAGGAGTTGGGGGCGTGGGGGTACGGTCCCCCACTACGGACGATCCTTACGGTCAGCGCGTTATGTGACGGGGTGTTATTTTATGCAGAACCCCTTGCATGCCCTTGCATATGCAGCATTGTGCAGAGTTTTGCAGCCATAAGTGCAAGATATTTTAAGAGTCTGCTTAGAGCAAAACTTGTGTGCAATAGAACGACGGCATTTAGGGTTGGTGTTTTACTGTTAGCTAACTGGTTAAAAGAGGCTATTTCTCAAATATTTATAGTTAAGGGCTGAAGTCTAGGGGATAGATATTAATGCGTTGATGGCCTAAATATTAGATGCACGAATTTCACGAGCAAAGCGAGTGAAGTGAGTGAGTGAGTGATTTATATTATGAGGAGATACCTGAACGAGCATGAACTTTATACTATTATCATAACGATCCTTTCCGTATCTAGAGAAAGTGGTTAATGAGTCTTGTGTTAATCAAGCAGAGTAGTTTTGTTTCTAGAGAAAGTGGTTAATGAATTTTGTGTTAATCAAGCAGAGTAGTTTTATACCTCATTACCCTCCCGGCTCCTGATAATAGTTTGTTTCTTCCATTCTTCACGAAATAGAGAAATATACACTCATCTGAGTAAGTAGACCATACAATGCAAAGTGTCTTACAAATGTAGCATTTTAATGTTTTATACTGAAATTGGTGGCTCGAATTGAATTCGGCGTTAATAAACTAGCGAGTTTACTTGACCCACTAAAGTGCAAGTTTACTCGTGAACCACACTATAGATTCATTCACTCACTAGATGTAAGTTCATTTTGTAAGTTCATATAGGCTTATTCACTCACTATGATGTAAGTTCATTTACTTACCTAATCCTCTCGCTCCGCACGTGAAGTAACTTCTCTTATGCACAAACTTGCTCTAAAAATTCATAAATAACCTGAAAATGATGGACAATGTGATCTAAACCTAACCAGGGACAAAGTTGGTGTAGGGCCATGATAAATCATTATATCAATAGAATTACTTTGCTGGTTCAGTTCATTTGGCAGATCCTTCTTGGAAGTTCCTGAACTCGTTCAGTAATCAGCACTTCTCACAGAGTTCACTCTCTCGGTAATCATTCATGCTGGGTTCGCCCACTACCTACTGAGTTCATTTATTCGCTCACCTCATGAGCGAAGTGAGTTAGTTCGCTCATTCGTCCAGGTATCTCTGAATATTGAATGTTCACTCATTTGATCAGGAACCTCTGTAAATATTGAACGTTGACTCATTCGTTCAGGAATCTCTGTGGATGTGCGTTCACTCATTCGTTCTACTTTCAATCACTCACTCACTTAACTCATTTCACTTGTGGAGTTCGTTCGTTCAGGAATCTCTCTAAATAGAACATCTAATCACTAACTTAATTTACTCGCTTCGCTCGTGAAGTTAGTTCGTCCAGTTATCTCCATATGATGTCTAATCACTCACTCACTCACTTGCCGTTAAGTTCGTTCGTCCAGTTATCTCCATATAATGTCTAATCACTCACTCACTCACTCACTCACTCACTCACTCACTCACTCACTCACTCACTCACTCACTCACTCACTCACTCACTCACTTCACTCGCTTCGCTCGTGAAGTTCGCTCGCTCGTTCAAAACCTCGTAACATCTATCGTAATCTCTATCTGATTTTTCGGGTCAACAGCCTCAATCTCGCTCTTCACTATCCGATTAACCTCAAACATTAACCGGGATTCATCATCATTGGAAGCACCCTTCATGGTCAACTTGATTCCAACAACATACAATTCGTAGTTGAATTTAGTAATGTAGAAATTGTGCACCACATACGACTGTCTGAAGAAATCTAGCGCAGTTACACGTTCCATAATTCGGCTCTTGATAACATGGTAGTCCTTGTCCGAATGCGGGTAGGAACACAAAAGAATGCCACCCAAAACCTTCACTAGCTTCCACCCAATATTACAAAGCAAAAGCGCAACAATGAGCGAAATCACCTCATTGACATCCACATCCGTCATAACCGGCAATAAAGGAAGCAAAAACAAATACGTCGAGTAGCACAAGGTGAGGGTGTGCGTGGGGTTCTTGCTCCAAACGCGGGCAAATTTCGCAATTGCTGCAAACTTTCCTTCTTGTGCAACACCAGCCTCCAACAACCCACTGCCTTTCTTCAGGGGCTCGGAGGCAGGTTCCTTGCTCAGAATCATCTCACTGATGCGGTCATACGCCAAAATGTAGTTGGACGTGATCAACGTCATGGCTATCGTCACAAGAAGCGCAAAACGATAAACCCACATGTTCTCTATGCCTCCACTGCTCGAGTGGACATGGTGCGACTTGTGCTCATTTGCATGCGCAGCCTCGTCACTCGCCACCACCATCATGATAATGAATTCCTCGATGAAGTGGCTCACCAAATCGAAGCCCACCATAACCAACAGTGCACCAAGGGAAAATCCCACTAGGACCTCCAACCTACCAAGCCCAAATGGGTAAGCTATCGAGGAGCTGTTCCAGACCTCAAAATTAGACATGACATCCACAAACACTATCACAACCAGACCAATCGAGTCGTAAAAGATTATGTGGGCAAGCGTGGACAAACTCGCAATCTTAAAGTGGAATCCCACCATGAACACAATCAAAGAAAGAAGTACGTGCAATCCCGACCATACTAACCGGAACTTTTGCTCAGGCTTCACAGAACCCATCAGCTCTCGGAAGTTGGGGATTGGGTACAGGTCCGGGATGGCCAACTGTTGCGATGTCAAACTAACTGCAGGTGGTGGCTCTTGGAACAAATTCATCGAAACCGAAGAATGCTTGTACTTGTGGCCCTTTCTGTGTGCTGGTTTCAAGGTTGTCCCTGACGAATTACCGTGTTGCATCATCTCCTGTGGCTGGAAATTAAAAGGTGAAGGTCCCTTTGACGGAGACGTGGATCTCCTTACTGGTGATTTCAGCCCGTACTGCCGACTTGCCCGAACAGGCGATGTCAGTCGAGATGGTGATCTGGGGGGTTGGGAGTACGGCGACCCTTGTGTTTGGTTAGCTTGGTATGTCAGATTGAATGCTACACTGTGAGCACCTGGAGGAATGTAGCTGCGTCTCTTTGGTGTATTATTCACAGGACTGCCTTCCTCCAGTATTGGAAAGTTTGAGGAATCCATAGTGAATATCCCTGAACGGGGTCGTTGTGTTCGACTGGACTGGGTGGCGCGAACATGCGCAGCAGCAGATGGCTGAATGATGGGGGAGTTGTTCAATGAGTTCAACAGGTACCTTCTGGTGTCGGGGGGCACGGGACTTATGTTTGTGGGTTCATGAGTTGGTGTATGGGGACCATTTGTTTCAGGTAAAGACTCTGCCAGAAAGTTTGCACTAGCTAGGAAGCGCAAATCGCGGGGTTTTGATATGTGTTCTTTGGGTGTGGTTGGCTGGAGGCTGGACATTGTGTTGATTGATGGATTGTATTCAGAATGTCTTCTTTCTGATCCGCCAGGTGTTCGTTTGAGTTCAGACATGCTGCAAAAATAATAGAAATCTGAAACTTTACAAATGAACTTCACGAACTTCACTAGCAAAGCGAGTGAGTAAGTGAGTGAGTGAACATACAATATATAGAGAGATATCTAAACGAATAAACGAACATCACGAACGAAGTGAGTGAAGTGAGTGATTGAGTGAACATATATATATAGATATCTTAACGGATTATGTTAGGGATTTCACGCTATAGTTGGGAAATTTATTTGTAGCTAACTTGTTTATTCAAAGAGGCTATTTCAGACGTATTTATAGCTGAGTCGAGCGGGGTCTAGCGTAGCTATCGAGCGGGGTTATGGCTAATAATTCCCGGTCGAACGGCCAAGGTCTATTGTCTTTGGCTAGAGTTTGTCTGATAGAAGTTTCTAGAGTACTAGTTCGCGGACTTTGTAATACTTCAGAGTAGTCTTATATGCAGTCCACAGTGCCCTCCAGACCCTTACAGATTAGTGAACATACAATATATATAGACATCTGAATTAATGAGTGAACTGAAGAAACGAGTGAGAACATACAACATGTACACATATAATGAGCAAATGAACTCAGTGTGACTTAGTATATGAGTAAGTGACCCAGTGAGTTAGCTAGTGTTCTGATAACTTAGATGATTTGTCCAATGATTTTTATAATATGTATTTTGATTCCTATATATTATGATGCTTATTTATGTCTATATGATGTCTATATATGTCTTATTATGTCTATGCCTATTATTCCTATGTCTTTCATTCCATAATGTCTCCTATAAATCCCCCATGATGCCTTCACCATAACTTCTACTCTATGTTGTCTACATGATAACGTCAAATAATCTTCCTATCATAACCTCTATATAAATCTTCTAATATCCTCTATGGTAATTCCCATGATAGTTTGTCATATATGATAGTTTTGTCGCGGTTTGCTCATGGTACACTTATACGTTTTTATATTAGTGGTCATAGCAAGGAGTAAATCCAACAACCACATTTGCTTGGACTGTGCTTGTGCCTGATTTGTTCTAGATTCTGTGCTAAAGAATGTTTTCTGGTGTATACTCTGAGACTTTCTGGTTGACCCCATGAATCTCATCCTACCCTTCTCATCTTGGCCTTTTCATTCTTGCCTTTCATGTTTGCCTTTTCACCCCACGCTCTCATCTCACCCTCAACTCACCCTCTTATCTCACCCTCAACTCACCCTCTTATCTCACCCTCAACTCACCCTCTTATCTCACCCTCTTATCTCACCCTCTGTGTCCATTGCTCTGTAGACCAGCTACATCGCTACACTTATCTAGATCATTCCCACTCCTTCTTCAGTCCGTAGTTTCCACTACATACCATCAACAATCACGCAGGATTCTCCTTCGTGGTGTACGCATCAAAAAAATGAAGATTGATGCAAGCATCATTCAATCCTGAGCTCACGTCTTCCAAAATCTCAAAACTCCTCATTTTGAACTCGTGCCGTGTGGTTGGGGGCAGCTCCTGGGCAGAGGATGCCCCTAACATACCAAACGTGCTGTTGAGCGACTCATTCTTGGTGGAAACTAACTCTAAACCCGAGTTGTTGACCCAGTCGTAGTCACCCAGATGCAACTCGCTCTCGTCCAACATGATACTGCAAGCAATTCCCTCGTCACTCAACGGCTGTAGAACGCGATGCTCTTTGGTCTCCATGATACTGAATACAGATGCGATCAAACTGTGCGTAGCCAGCTGATTGTATTCTTGAGCAACGGAGCTGGCCTCGTTCTTCTCACCCTTCAGCTCTTCCGCAGGCAACTGCAGTGGCAAGGCCGACAGGCTGGCTGCAATGCTGCACTCATCTGTCAAGTTGGACTTCAAAATGATCAACAAGTCGTAAAGAAGAATGTGGAGCTTCTCGTTCTCTTGAACAAGATAATGTGAGTTGAGTAGCGAGACTAAGTTCTTGATAAACGAAAGTTCTGTATCGAACAAGAGGATTTGTTGAATGAGAACAGTCTTGTGGATGATCAAAATCCGCAAAAAAACAGATATCGCATGGTTGGTCCCTCGCGGGCATTGAGTCTGCGCTATCAATTGTATCAACTGTATCAAGGTATTCGTCATGCGCTTCAATAAATTTCCCTGTGGGTCTGTGGTAGCGACCGAGAGTGCCACGAATTTCTTGAAGAAGTTGTGCAACACGGGAAGCAAGTCCACGCCAGAGTAGTACGAATTGATGTGCTGTGGGGAAAGTTTAACATCGTTGAAAAACATGTCCTCTAAAATATCCAATATCATCAACCGGTACTCCCACGTCAAATAGTTAAATAGCTCACCATAATAGAAATCAAAAACATTGTCAAACTCCAAGTTTAAGTTGGCCAAGGTGTTGTCCACGAGCAACTTCAACTGTTTTTGAGCTTCTTCCGGGCTGCAGCCGAGTAAATCACGGTGGACCACTACTCTGAGGAGAATTTGGTGCAACTGCAAGTTAAATTCGTTGACTGGCGACTTACCAAAGTCCCCTATATGTCTGATCCACTCCAGCGGTTTGATGTGCAAAAGACCGTTCAAAAGAGCTATGGTATCGTCAATTGTTACATTGCCCACGAGCTCATCAATGAATAGACGAGGCTTCAAAGTTATCAATCTTCCGAGATATGCAGTAACTCCATTGCGAAACTTTGTCATCAAGAAGGACTTGAAGATCAGCTCCAGCTCGCGGAGGTCGTGAAAAATAATCTGAGAAAAATGACCTGCAAAACGCTCCTTGTATTCGCCAATAACAACGTCAAGAAGAACCCTCTGGTCGGCAACAAAGTTTGACAGCGAAAAGAGCAAAGCAAAAGTCACTTCTTTCGCCATTTCGGAACCTGTTCCAATGGCATCCAAGATGTCCACTACGTCCAAAACCTCGAATAATGCAATGTACTTGACAAACCCTATGAGCTGGTTAAGAGGGTCAACACACACGACTTCAGCCTTAGTTGCTGGCTCCGCATTCTGAACCTCAGCTTCAAGAATCCCGTTCAACTCCGCTTCGAGATCGTCTGTGGCCTCATCCATATTCTGGTCAGACTCTGCTTTCTTCTTTATCTTCTGAAGGTTATCCTTCCACTCTTTGTCGTCGCCTTGAATACGACGCTCAAGAAAGCCTTTCACTTCTTCTTCAAATGTAGAAGATTCTATTTTAGTCTTCAATTTGGACAACACCTTGACGTGTGCGTTTTCCGGATCCTCAGTATATGAGTCATACAAACTGGAAAGCACAACGCTCACTGCTTCTTTCTGAGTGTCGGGTGTTGACAAGTCCACGACATGCTGCAAAAATTCCGGGATGTCATCGCCTGAAGGCCCTTCCACGAAAGTTCTGGCCAAAAACTGATTCAAATCTTGTCTAAACTGTTGATGTGTGTACTTTTCGTTCTTAGGGCTCATGGTACTGATACGCATCGGCAGATCAAACGACTCAAAGGGCTTTCTGTCATTGAAATTACGCTCCACTGCCCCATCAATACACCTCCAAACCTTGGAGAAGTTGAAGTAGTCGGACTCCCTGCTGATCAAGTCCTTGTAGTTGAACACAATGAGCTTGAACAACTCGTAACTAGTCAGTACGGAATCGTAGCTGCCTCCCGCGATGAACTTGATCAGCCTGAAGTGCTTCATCACAAGACTGGCAATCAAGAACAACGAGTCCATGTAGAAGATGATCATGCCACCCTCGTTCTTAAGCAAAAACTTAAATACAACCTTGAAAAAGACAGTGAGGTTGTCAAACCGGGCGTAAAACTCATACAAGTAGGCAAGTTTCAACGGCGTAATATGTACCAACTTTGGAGACTCGCGGATGCGCTTTTGCAACTCGCTGGTAATCCAGTTTGCAAGGAGGAACTTGAGACCCACGTTAAGCAGATGAACACACCCCAAATCAGGCTCCCTGTGGTCATCACCCATGACATACTCCACCAACTCCGTCTGTAACTTTTGCTTGCCAGTGTCAAACAAGCCCACATAGTTGAACCCCCCGTGTGTCCACCTGCGCAAGATACTGTCACATTGCTTGTTATTGAGAACAGGAAGGTTCTTCAATATGTTTAGATGGATTTCCACGCGAGGATCGTGGCCATCCTGGCTGTTCTGTTGCCCTGGAGACTGATAGAAAATGCCCGATGCAATCAACTTGCGCAAATATGTTGCAATGGTGATTACTTTCAATTGATACAACTCATTGAAAAGAACATACAAATTGTGTTTGTTGATACTAGTATCGTTCTTATCCGCGATATTGTATATGATATCCAAGACTTCATTTTCGAACTCTAACCGATATGCTTCTGCTCCCTTTTGCTGGAGGACCTTCCGCTTGATAAAATTGCACAAGGTGAGAATTCTCTCTGATGTTTGTGTGGGGGGTTGACTAGAATCGGAGCCTACTGCATCCTCCTCCTTTTGCTGAAATATACCGTCTCTGTAGGGTGTTATGCACCAATGAACAATCAAACATAGACAAATTTTCCAGCCCTTTGATTGCGGGTGCAAGGAGTTGGCCAACTCGTTTGTGAACTTCAACTTGTCCAAACGACTCACCAAAGAGAGTAGATCGTCAGAGTTTCTGTTCACATCAGCAATGTCATCGCTTCCTATACGTGTACCCGTGGCTTGAGCGGTAGCCTGTGAATGTTTCATGTTCAACATCAAGCTCTCGTTTCTGTATTTGATAAGCTCTAACTGCTTGCGCACAGTACTCTGATCGGCGTATTCCAGCAATATCTTGTATAGCGAACGATGTGTAAGCACCCAATAATTTGGGATGATAAACACATCGGAGTCGTACTTGAATAGGTACACGATTTGGGATGCAATTAAAGAGAGAATCTCCTCCCGTAGTGGGTCCGGAAGAGCATTCTTCTGATGCAGAATAAAGTAGTAGTTGAGGAGAAGAGTCTCGCTGAGATCTTTGCACAAGTAGTCCAGCTTAAGGATGTCCTTCCAGAAAATCTTTATAACCGCAAGCGACACCAATCGCAGGCCAAAGTTGACCTCGATGTTCTCCAATGCTTGGTTGGACTCGTCATCCTCGCTGCACCGGTCGTCCATCTCATGGCCCTCCTCTAGGGGAAAACCATCACGCAAGAAGCGAAGCACCAGCGAGAGGAAAAAGTTCTTATCAAGGAGACACTCGATGTAAAGTGTCTGTATGTATTGCAACAAGTAGTCGAGTTTCTTGGAATATGCCTGCTTTTTATCCACACTCAGCACCTGTGAGGCCTCTTTGGAGAACTTGTACAAGTAGTCACTGACCTGCTGAGTCCATTCCTGGAGCCAGTGTGTCTCTATCTTTTCCGTACTGTTTTGTTGTTGTCGTTGGTGATGTTTTCTGCGCAATGCTATAAGCTCGCCATACAATACGCATCTTGTGAACCACAAGGCCCGGTTGGAAGGGACGTACTTGCTGCAAATGGCGTCTATAAGCACCTTATTTCGCATTCCATGCGGGATCTTTTCGCCCACCTTCAGAAGTGGCACTAAAGGCGATGCCAAGTCACGCAACCATGATTCCCTTTTCAGTGCGGTCAATGTGACTCTTGGGGGAAGTTTGAAATTATGCAGCAGGAACTTGATCTTATTGATCATCTCATTACGTGCCTTATATCCTGCTGCCAAATGCAGAGACAATTCCTCGAGAACATTGTTGCAGTTTTCGGTGGACAGAAATATGGTAGCCTGGATGAGGTTCCGAGCAGAAAAGTATTCATTCAGTACAACTGGGGTCTCGAAAAAGCCTTTGTTTAAGTAGGTGGGATTATCTAGTCGTGAGCTTTCGGCCTTTTGTTTGCTATTGGTTTGGTTATCTCGCCATGGAATGAAATCGGGGTAGGTAGGAGTCACTTTGGAGTCCTCTAGATCGGAGTCATTGAGGGGATACAAGGGCAAGTTTGGGCGGTCCATTGAATACTTCATTTCGAGAAGCTCATTTTCTGCGGAGTGGACGTATGATGCCCGATTGTGAGATAGCAAGCTGTTTCTGTTGCGAGACTTGCTCATGGAGTAGGAGAGTTTATTTTGGAAAAAACGACTGAGCGAACGAACTTCACGAGCGGAGCGAGTGAAGTGAGTGGGTGAGTAAGTGAGTGAGTGAGTGAGTGAGTAAGTGAGTGAGTGAATAAACATTATATAGAGATAACTAAACAATTGACATCACTGAATGATTGATATCTGAAGATTGATATTTGATTGATTGATATTTGATTGATTGATATTTGATTGATTGATATCTGAACTGATTACTGAACTGATTACTGAACTGATTACTGAACTGATTACTGAACTAATTGCTGAACTGATTACTGAACAACTGAAACAAATAAAAACACGAACTACGCCAGCAAAACGAATACAGTAAATAAATAGTATTAAACCATTGAACACTCGAATATGAATTACAGACTTTTGGTTCCAATTGTACTGAATTATAATTTTACGTGCTTCCGTACCAAGAGTAATTATTACCAATTCAGTGATACTATACTAGGTTATATTCCGTGCTAAGTGCATGCTCTGAGCAGAGCTCGGGTGAGGACAATGCAGATGCGGTATATAGAGGATTAGTTGCGAAAGGAGTATAAAGTATTGAGCAGAAGTAAAATGTAAGGAAATGAATTGCAAAGAGTACTAGTGAATAACCAATGTGAAAAGATACGAATGTATGTAAACAGTGCAAATATATACCACTCCAACCCCTTACTCGCTCACTCACTTACTCACTCACTTACTCACTCACTCGCTTCGCTTATGAAGTTCGTTCAAGTCAACTCGAACATCGAACAACCACTAAGTAAACCATATTGTTTAGCCCTATGTGGCTTACTCAGCTGCCGTTTTGTTTATTACAGTGGGTGATCGTTTAGTGAACGATTCTGTGGGTTCTGTGTTCGAGTTGAACCCACAGTATATCCAACAACCCTTTTTTAATGTTCATTCACTATTTTCACTTTTCTAATTTTATTACTCACACTTTTTCTTAATCACTTCTTATTCACTTATTCACTTATTCACTTCTTAATCTCCTGTTCACTTTTTCTTATTCATCCACTCCCTCATTCCACCTTTCCTCATGAAGCTCGTCGAAAGCTTGAAATCAAAAATACAACTTTTGGCAATAATCTCAGCAATAACGACTTCATCTGGAAAAAATTCATGTAAAGCTTATTCGTTCGAACTTCACGAGCGAAGCGAGTGAAGTGACTGAGTGACTGACTTATAGAATAGAAAAGACAACTGATGTATTTTTTGATATAAGTTCACTCATACTCACGCTTCGCTCATTGATTCGTCCTCTTACTACCACACATCTTCTGATGAACTCCATGCATGCTTCATATATCATACTGCACTTTCCACAAGCTCTATATCTGCCGATTGTCAATGTGTGTTAAAAACTGCCAAATCTTCCTTTTTAATCGTAAGATATCTATATGTTTACTACTCACTCCACTACTCACTCACTTCACTCGCTTTGCTCGTGAAGCTCGAGCCAAGATATCTCTATATGTTTCACTCACTCACTCGTTCATTCGCATATTTTGTATTGCAGCAACAGTGTTTATTCCTGTATAAACCCCGTCTTGCGTTGCTATATGGTCCAAGGTCTAGAAGTCTCGGCTTGGATACCACCGAAGCTGACAGATAGGCCCGGAACCGGCGAATAAAAGTATTCGCAGCTCGCTTATCTCCTCACTACGCTCAAAAGCTAATCTGATGCTTTCTTGTGAATAAAAATTCAGGCTTTTCAACACCCGTCCTACCGGGCTTTATCAGGTGGATTCGTACACAAAACGGACGATTGCAACGGCACAATACCAAGAATTAAAACCACAAAGAGACTGGCATGACCACAAAGTATTGGCATGATAAAGGTTTTTAGAGTGCATAGGGTCTAGGTACGATAGGAATGCCGTACAAAAAGATAGGTTGATACGAACATAGCGAGAGGGGAATGAATTGATCAAAGAAGTTAGGTATTGTTTTACAGATTCTAGATCTCGATATCACATAATCATCAATTTTTATGAGATAACTGAAATATGGATCACTAGTCCTCAGTAAGACTCGTTTAGTCATGTGTATAATTTACTCATTCACTAGATCAGTTCAGTCATTCAGTGATTCAGTCATTCAGTCATTCAGTCAGTTCAGTTCACTCGTTCACTTAGTTTAATACTATAACATAGTCCACTCATTCACTCGCACCACACTATCCACTTCAACTAACTTACAGTTTATTCACTCACTCGCTCACTCACTCTCTTCACTCGTTCATTCGTGAAGTGCAACTCCACACAATTCGTATTGGCTGAACTCAATCGATAAGGTACAATTTTTTAATAAAAGCACAAAATAGCTTAATCAAGTATAGAGATCCTACTTTAGTTCAATATTACGTAATACTTACACGCGCATCTAACCCAGAAAGAACATGGACACATGCTGCCCACTTTCCAACCACTGCCACTTTAACCATCGCCATTTCTCCCCCGTCCAAAAACCAACACCAACACACCCCGGCCTTCTCCGTTATCGCTGTCCATTTTCTTCTATTCTTTCTTTCCTTCAGCCCACTTAAAAAAAAAAACAGGGTTCGTGACACTCGTTCTCGTTTTGAGAGGTTTTCCATCTGTGCAGTCCTCGTTTACAGGGTTCAAGTTTTGCAGCTACTTTATAAAGCAATCCATTGCCCATTTGAAAAACAACAATGACTAAAGAAAAGGTTTTCTTCGATGAGCAAGCAGCTTCAATCGAGGGTGAGGTGTTGTCAGTACAAGAAGATGGTTGGTTCGCCCGTTTCATCAGAAAGATCGAGGTCCAACCCAAGGGTGACCTCACCACATCACAGATGTTTCTTTACAACTTCGACTTGAAACCAGTCGAAGCAGCAAGAAGAACTTGGAGATGGTGGAACTACGTGTTCTTTTGGATCGCTGATTCATTCAACATCAATACATGGCAGATAGCTGCTACGGGTATACAACAGCATGGTTTGACCTGGTGGCAAACATGGATTTCCGTTTGGGTGGGATACTTTTTGTGTGGTGTCTTTGTATCGATATCTTCACGTATTGGTATATTTTACCATATTTCGTTTCCAGTTGCTGCGAGGTCTTCTTTTGGCATTTACGGCTCGCTCTGGCCGATCTTGAATCGTGTGGTTATGTCTGCGGTTTGGTATGCTGTACAATGTTCCATTGCAGGGCCTTGCTTCCAGGTGATGTTGCGTGCTATTTTCGGCAAGAACTTGGATAAGACTATGCCGAACCACATCCACGACCCTGACTTGACCACATTTACATTCTTGTGTTTCTTCTTGTTTTGGTTGTTTTCACTCCCATTCCTTTACATGCCACCACACAAGTTGAAGTACTTGTTCGCAGTCAAGTCTTATGTTGCTCCAATTGCAGGCTTTGCATTTTTGATCTGGACTTTGATTAAGGCACACGGTGCTGGTCCAGTGATCCATGAGAAGGGCCAGCTTGCTGGCTCTGACTTGGCTTGGGCCTTCATTGACTCCACCATGAACTCATTGGCCAACTTTGCAGCATTGATTGTGAACTCCCCCGATTTCTCGCGTTTTGCAACCAAGCCCAATTTTGCCATGAAGTACATGGTGTACACTATCTCCATCCCAGTGTGTTTCTCAATAACCTCACTCATTGGTATATTGGTTACATCAGCCTCGAAAGATTTATACGGGGAGGCATACTGGTCGCCTTTGGACGTGTTGGCTCGTTTCCTTGACAACTACACCCCAGGTAACAGAGCCGGGTGTTTCTTCATTGGTCTTGCTTTTGCCATTGCTCAGCTTGGAACCAATATCTCTGCAAACTCGCTTTCTTTTGGGACAGACGTGCTGGCCATGGTCCCTCGCTTCCTCAACATTAGAAGAGGAAGTTACATCTGTGCAATGATTGCACTTGCAATCTGTCCATGGAAGCTCACATCTACGTCTTCGAAGTTTACCACATACTTGTCTGCATACTCGGTGTTTATGTCTGCCATCGCCGGTGTTGTTGCAAGTGACTACTTCTACGTGAGACGTGGTTACATCAACTTGACGCACTTGTACTCGTTACATGCACCGGAGGACCCAGACAAACCTTCGTACTACAAATTCAGACATGGCGTCAACTGGAGAGCCTATGTGGCTTATATCTGTGGTATTTTCCCCAATATTGTTGGGTTTGTGGGAGCGACTGGCACGCACAAGGTCCCCATTGGTGCGACCGAAGTCTACAGACTCAACTTCTTTATGGGTTTCTTTACTTCATTCCTTCTTTATGCCGGACTCTGCAGGATCTGGCCTTATTATGGTCAGCCTGAGACCACCATTTTTGACAAAGTTTGGTTGGAAGAATGCCCTGATGTGGAATCCTTCGACGAAGACCTCAGGGGTGTGAGCACAGGGTATATGAGGGAAGACTACCTGGATGGTAGTTACCTGAAAGATGTGTAATATAAAATTAATTTTAATGTTTGCAAAAGTGGTATAGATCTTGTATCAAAACGAGTTATGACCCGAAGGATAAAGAAGGATTATACGTGTACAAAGAAGGGTTAGAATAATCTAGGAATCAGATATCAGGAAAAGGATAATTTCTAGTTCCTTAAAAATCGTAGTCAATGGAATTAGTGTATCGATATATCGGTACGAGAAAAAATATGGCTTGAATAGCTGGATACAATCTGACTATTCTCTGAATACGATGCTCCTATTAGCTATCGAATGGTGGCTACGAATGGTGACTAAAATCTAATAAATACTCCTAGAGAAAATACCAAAGCAAAGCTCTAAAAATTAACCAATGATTTGATGAAGTTCGGCAATCCTTATCTTGCATGGCTAAATGCCAATATTTTTTATGCGCCTTTTAGTGTATTCTGATTTAAAAGTTCCGCGCAATATCAATTGGGACCTCTAGTTGGGCAGTTGTAAACGCTTAGTACGATCTCGGCTTGTTTTCCAGTCTTCTGAAAAACAATATATGGTACTAAAGGAAAAACACTTTTGGAACTCTGACCCAACCCTGGCTGCAAAAATTGGTTGGTATTCATTTTTAGCAGTGACTTAATTAGGAAACAAGTGGTCAATCCATGAGAAAGGTACTAGGCAAAAAAGATAGGCAGGGTATACTTTCAGTTGACGCAAACAGGCTAATATTGAAGCGTAAATGTTAGGCGCATTAAACGTTTGGGGGATTAACGCGGAATTTTCTTAAATGATCTAGGCTGAAAGGTGCATAAGAGGCGTAGGATAATCTCACGTGTGTTGCTAGTACCCACCCCAATATTGTATGATTTGTAAATAGCTGTTATGCAAAATCATGAGATTATTATTCTAGCAGCGGAGACCCGAACTTGTTCAACAAGTGTCATAAAACCCCATAATTTGACTAAAAGTATCATATTTTTGAAAAATACGCAAGTCTCACCACATTTACCCTATCATATGGATCTATACGAATCCCGGTACATTTATCTATTTTAATAGGGTGGGTTCCATGTTTTGTGGCGTTTAGTTATTCTCTGACCATTCTACCGAAACTAGTAATTTGAGTATAAATGTAATATTGTAACTGATTATCACTCTCCACGTGTTAATGCATAATTTATCCGGAACAAATCATTCTCACTCCGCTAAATATATCCAAACAGTATGTTAGATTACGTCATCGTATAGAACCAAAAATTTAATCAATTATTCCAGATCAAACAAATGCTTCAGAAATTATAGTGGGACCATTAGTATGCTACATAATCATAGTGTCTCTGATAATTAGAGCATCACTGGTAACCAGATCATCACTGATAATTAGAGCATCACTGATAATTAGAGCATCACTGATAATCATAGTATCAAATCATAGTATCACTGATAATCATAGTATTACTGATAATCATACCATTACAGCCAATCTACCAATCATATCATCACCAATCATATCACTACCAGTCTTATAATCACTGCAATCATACGCAACACCTTCTTGGTAACATCACATACTGTGCTACAACATGATCTCCACTAATCAACTAACATCTACTATGCTTCATAATCATAATTCATGTCCACTGCTTAAAAATATAACCGCTACCACTTTATAACCAGCTTACCCTTATTGCCCAAAACCTTAAGAAAACTTTCCAAAGTGCCATCCACCTTAACCAAGTTGACCGAGTTCTGTGGCAAGCGCCACACATTGTCCTCATACAACTTGGTAACTTTGTTTAAAACCTCCAACTTACCATTGGGGTTCGTTTTGATGTTGTAGCTCAACCAATAACCCACAGTGGTAATGTTCCTGAACAACTGGTCAGCAAGCGAGTACTTGACTGTCAAGTCTCCCGAGATGGCACCAAAAGTAACAAGATATCCGCTGTGGCTCAAAGAAGCCACAAGTTGTGGAACGGTCGGCCCTCCAACGGAGTTCACTGCAAGTCTGACACGGCCATTGTTGGTAAGCTCAGTCAACTTCTTGACAAAATCGTCCTTCAAGAACTCGGACTCAGAAATAACCTTGGTGGCACCAAGTTCATACAATTCTTTGAGCTCCTCTTCCGACTTTCCATCTCTGACAATCAGGATGGTTTTAACACCTCTACTTCTGGCAAGCTGCGTGAGGTACTGAGAAACTTGTGAAGTTCCCGCATTCTGGATGATCCAGTCGCCCTCCTTCCAATCTTTGACGTAGTTATGGAAGATCTCAAAAGCTGTGGGTGGGTTTACGCTAATTGTGGCACCTTCATCGTTAGAGAGTGATTTGGAAATTTTCACAAACTTTGTGTCTGTATCGGTCAACGCGTACAGCCTCCAAGTACCGAAACTGACACCGGCTGCAACAACGTGGTCACCCACTTCGTACCCGTTAACATCGGAACCCAAGTGAACAACCTCGAATAAACCTTCGTTACCACCAACATGGGTTCTTTTACCTGTGGTGTTGTCCAATTCTCTCAAAACGGGTGGAGATGGGTAGACACCTGCAATCTGGACAATATCTGAGGGGTTAACAGGAGAACCCAATGCTTTTAAAACAATTTGATTCGGCTTCAACTTGGTCTCATCGATGGAAAATTCCGTCACTTGAAGCGTGGTTGGAATTGGGCCCTGCTTGTCGTAGGTAATTGCGAATCCGTTAATAGTCATTGTTGTTTGTTTGTCCTGTTTGAGTCTGGCTTGCTTAAGAAGTGGTCCCCACTGGCTAAGGGCTAGCTTAAGTAGTGGCTCCCCACAATGTATGCTGACTAAAACTCGGCGATAAGCACGTGACTGATTTGTTAATCTCGGAGATGTGATAGCGAACTTCACGAGCGAACTTCACGAGCGCACTTCACGAGCGCACTTCACGAGCGCACTTCACGAGCGAAGCGAGTGAAGTGAGTGAGTGAATGTATAGATAACCAAGTGGGTGAGATAAGATACTGAGTGAGATACTGAGTGAGTGGATTTATTGGTGATTACAAGAACGCCATTGTGAGTTGCGAAATAACCATTGTGTGTGGTACTGTGGCATTGTACAATATATGCAGGTTGTATTTTCTGGATGAAAGCCAACACCTATTGTTCATGATTACTGGGTCATATATTCCAAGTTCAGAATTCAAACCTGATTTAGGTATTACCTGATTTAGGATTTTGGCAGTTTAGAGTTCTGGCGACAAGTTGTTGAAAATGATCATCAAGAGAGCACCTTAGCCTGCTCTTTTAAAAACCATGTTAGGAATTTCTCAACTACAGTACCAATGGTGGAAGTACTCAAAAAGCTTCGTTTGATATTTAATGCAGTATTCGGTAAGTCCGAGTCAAGCATGATAGACGCTACCGATGGTATTACAGATAATGAGTGGTTGTCAGATGGCATTGAACGATTATTTGATGAGAGTGAGCAATCGCCAGATGGCCATCCATTTCAGTGTCACAATTCCTTTCTACATTTCTTCTGAAATGAGTACATTCGATCACTAACAATTCATACTCCAATGATACAAACTATGATTTTCTGGTGATAATACGCCTTCGTGTGAACTTCCGCACTTTCCTGACGCCAGATCAGTTGATCCATTCTTTCGGCGAATTTCTTGTTTGTTATATTGAGTCAGAGTTCGATTTACCTATTTATCGAAGTCCTAGATGGCATATTTTGCCGTAAGTTCTGCACTCGTATTAGCTTGTATATGGTGTACTTGCCTAATGCTGAACTAATGTTGCACTAAACTAGTGCTTCATTTACTATTACATTGAATTATTAGTGCACTTCACACACTCATCAAACGCATTTACTATTCGTTCAATCTACACACCCGTTCAGATATCAACAAATATCCATACACCTGTTCAGATATTATGATTTTATTTACTCACTCACTCTTTCAGTTTGCTCACCCGTCTAGTAATTATGAATATTTCTTCACTTATTTGCCATTCGGTTCAGTACGTGCTCAGTTGTCTCAATAATAATGTAAGTTCACTCACTCGTCAGTTGTCTCAATAATGATGTAAGTTCACTCACTCGTCAGTTGTCTCAATAATGATGTAAGTTAACTCACTCGCTCACTTCACTCGCTTCGCTCGTTCTGTTCGTTCGCTTAGTTCCCTACACTCGCCATTATAAACGCTTTAAAATACACACCTTCAGCATCCACAAGCCTTGCCCTAAAAGTGGCAGACCGCAGAGCTGAGCATTTCTGGCCAAGGGCTGAGCGTTTCCAAAGCACCTTCCATGCCTACATCACCCGAGAAAAATCAAAGAGCACCACGAAGACATCAGCGTTTGTTCTCTTCAAGATATCCATCCTTCGGTTTTATGAGAGTCTCTGGTTCTCTCCTATCTTCCTATCTTGCCCTTTCTTTACCCTAATATATGTCTTTCCTCCATAAACACCCAAATCCTCTCTTCACCTCTTGATTTATCCTTCCCCCATAATGCTCTTTTCAGCTATTTATCTTTCCTCATAATCCTCTCTTAACCTCTTGACTCATTTTTCCTCCAGAACACCCATTCATTTTCTCATTCCCAACCTCTCCTCCTTCTCTCCCCATTACTATTCCTCATCTTCTTTCCTTTCTCACATCCGCTTCTTATCTCTCTGCTTCACCTCCTCATCCTTTGTGGCGTGCAACTTGATCTGGGTCGGGTAATCTTGCCTGTTCCCCATATATCCCTGAGACCAATCATATCCCAATGCATACGCAAACAACCTGCCGTCCCTGCTGAAGGCCGACGCTGAAATGGAATAGTTCACCGCCGGGAACGTCTTCAAACGCTGCTTGGCATCCTTGTCCCAGTAACAGAACGTGCCATCCAGACCCGCAGTGCTAAAAGTACCATAGATGGGGTGGAACGCAATCAGGTTCACCGCATAAGCATGCGCAGCCAGAGCAGGAACTGACGGAAGCCGCGGCGGATTGGTGCCTATATTGGCAGGCCCAGTTGTCCTGCGGTGGCATTTAAATGAAAAGCCCAATTTGGTTTGTTCGGCATCATCAATGTACTGTATCGCTGCCCGGCCCTCAACAGACCCAATTGCGTACCCGTTTCCGGTGGGGTAGCATGCAATGGTGCGGATTTGGTACTTCAAAGGCGATGTGGTGGTCTTGAAGATCTGCTGTGGGCTGCTCAAGTCCACAATGGCCACATGGCGCTCTGCACACCCTATCACCAAGAGCTTCTGGCTCAGGTCCATGGAGTACACCCTCTCAGGGAGGTTAATTGTGGATACCGGTTGGGGCAGGCGCATGTCCCAGTAACGAAGAGTCTTGTCCCACGACCCCAGTGCCACAACTGGTGTATTTGACGGGCCACATTCGACATAGCGAAGGTCCTTCACTGGAGCATCGTGCTGACCGATTTGCTGAGCCTGCTGAGACTGAAGATCAAACAACTTGACTTGTTTGTCTGCGCCACCCAGCACTACCTTTGTTCCATCGCGCGTCCATTGTGCGCTGAACACTGGCGCGTCGTGCTCGTAAAGTGCACGTCCTTGATTGTTTCCCGTGTTGGGGTCGATGTCATAGATGCGGACCTTCTTGTCCCAACTTGCGACGGCGAGCATATCTGCCACAGGAGAGAATGCAAGCGACAGCACTGTGTCTTCAGGTGCATTGGCCACGGTCACGTCGTTGGCCAACTCCTGGCCGGTGGACGTGGAAGTGTTGAGACCAAAGGACATGTTGAAAAAAGCGAAGAGAAAAGATAAAAAGTGATTGTATTTGATTCAATTGCGGTAGAGTATACGATTGAGTGTGAAAGAGGTGGGACAAGAGCAGATTGACTATTGTTGATATAGATACGATAGATTGTGTATTATTGACAGAACAGGGAAGGGATATTGAGATTAACAAAGAAGCTATATTGAGATTAACAGAGAAGCTATATTGAGACCAACAGAGAAGCTATATTGAGACCAACAGAGAAGCGATATTGTTGAATAACAAATACCGGATACATTGGCAGGAGTAAGATACCGACTGATACTATATTGAGCGGATACTGATTGATACGATATTGAAATTATTGACTATTGAAAAGGTTGTCTCTGTTGATAAACAACATTTATTCGACAGTGGAGAGAATATTATATTGATGGACCTTTAGTGATAAGTACACGGTAACATTTGAAGGACGGATCAATACCTAATTATAATTGATATACAACCTGGACATTACGCTGTTAATATAGGATTAATCAGGAACAAGCAGCAGTTTGGTAATAGAGACATTGCACAGCCAATTAACTTGATCAAGAGACTTAGTTAACTTATTCAACAGACCTAGTTAACTTCTTACTTGACAAAATCAATATCCATTGAAGCTTGACTAACAGAGCCAGTTAACCTGACTATCTTAATTAGAATCAAATCAACTTGGCCACAAGAGAACCAAATCAACTTGACTATAACAAAACCATTACATCTTCACTATTGCAATACTGGTCTATTTCAATAGAACCTGCTCGTGTTTAATTCAAACAGATAATATACCTTTAGAACCATTACAACTACTACAACTAACCGTCTTTCATCCATAATGGAAGATTCACCCATCACGGAAGATTCACCCATCACGTCGTTCAACGACTCGTCGATCCCCACTCTATCATACAACGGAAAGAATGAACAATCAAAACATCTTCCCCGAAACCAATCCGCCACCCTTTCCTACATCGATTGGAGCAACCAGCACACCTCCTCATCAACCCTTCTCCAAACCCGCAAGTGGGTGACGCTCATATTGGCATCGGTCATAGCAGGATACCTTGCAGCTTTCCTCGACCTCCTTTCCGTATGGCTCAACGACCTCAAAAAAGGACTCTGTTTCTCCAAAGTCGACCGCTGGTCGCTCCTCAACCCGTACCTCACGTGTCCGCGTGACGACTGGTACGACTGGTCCCGCGTCTTCTTTGGTGCCACAGGAGTGGTGCTGAACATCTTGCTTAATTTCCCCATATACGTAGTATTTGCCTTGGCCATGGCTTTGGCAGCCACCTACATCACGGTGGTCCGTGCACCACGCATCAAACACTCAGGAATCCCTGAAATGAAGTTGATCATCTCCGGCTTCAATTACCACTTGGATGAGTACCTCGGCCCATCCACACTCTTTTACAAGTCGTGCGGCTTGATTTTGGTGGTTTCTCTGGGCGTATGGTTGGGGAAAGAGGGCCCTTTGGTGCACGTTTCGTGCTGTTTGTTGAATGTTGTGTATTTATATATTATGGGAAACTTCGGCACCGAGGTGGTCCATCGAGAACTTCTTAGTGCAGCAACTGCCACTGGTATCTCCGTGGCCTTCAGTGCCCCCATAGGCGGTGTTCTCTTTGTTCTTGAGATGATGCCAACCTTCTTCATGCCCACAAAAATCATGTGGAATTCCTTCGTCACCGCAACTGTTGCTTTGGTGGTGATGTCCGGGTTTAGGGTCTTTACAGAGGGCCAAAACTTCTACGAGCAGGACTTGTTCCAGGTACGCTTCGGCAACTTTTCGTGGCTCTTCATGGAGATGGTTCCTTTCATCATCTTGGGCTTGATGGGTGGGTTGTACGGTCACCTCCTCACTTCACTCCACTTGTACTTCACAAAGGGCCGCTCGCACTTGCACAAAAAATTGGGTCCCAAAGCTCCGTACTTGGAAGTAGGGGCTGTTGTGTTGGCCACGTGTATTCTTAGCTTTCCCTTGGAATTGACCAAGCTCCCGTTGAATGCGTATCTTAAGCTTTTATTCACAGAATGTGCGGAGGATTCCGACGCTTCTCTGCTGGCAACGTTCTTGTGCGCAAAGCTGAAGTGGGCCACCGTTATCAAGCTCGCTTATGTTGTAGTGCTGGGCTTCTTTCTCTCTGCCTACACCTTCAGTTTGGATCTTCCTGGTGGTATCTTGATGCCCTCGTTGGTACTAGGAGCTTCTGCGGGACGGTTGGTCGGTATTGTTTCGCAGGCCGTTCAGAATGCTGCCAACTGGGAACTGCTTGCCACATGTACTGCTACGCTGTGCATCGTGCTGCCGTCGTCGTATGCCGTGGTAGGGGCTGCGCTGTTCATGACGGGCATTACCAAGTTGACCATGGCAGTGGTGGTCATTATTTTCGAGCTTACTGGTGCAGTCACCTACGTGCTTCCCATTATGCTCAGTGTGATGATACTGAAGTTGTTCAACGACTGGTTGCGTAACGACAACGTGTACGATCTGTGGACACGCATGTTTTTCAACAAGCCCACCAGCGTACAGAGTTATGGGAAAGTGGATTGCGATGGACTTTCTCCAAACGCTCAAAAAGGAAGTGGTCTAGTTGGATTTGCCAATATGACTGCTGCATTCAAGAACCGGCTACCTGATGTCACCGTTTCTGCCATCATGGCTCCCACCAGCCGCACAAAGTGCCTCTTTTCGGACACAGATTATGCTGTCTCGGAGTTGATCACCTTCATGATGGAGGACTCCCACGAAGGGTATCCTTTGCTTCTGAACGAAGGGGTTCCGGTAGTGGGAGGTTTTGTATACAAGCTGGAGTTGTATGACAAGATTGCCCGTTACGAGAACACAGCAACCCGCGTACGGTTAAGTGGAGAGAGTATCGAAGCTGGTGCTGGCGACTCGATTCCTGTTTTTGTTCACTGCGAGAAACTGCATATCATTATTAACGACCGGACACCCATTGTGTCTGTATTGAGTATGTTTGAGCAGCTTCACATGAACTACGCCATTGTGGTTCAAAGCAGCGACAACCGGTTGATGGCAGGTTTTGTTGATCGGTTTATGGTTAGCAATGTTGTGGACCTGGGGTTTGTTGGGTTGGAGAGAGCACGGGACTCGTTTGAGATTGAGCATGAGGAGTATTTGAGTCTGGCTGGGTTGGTGACATAGAAGGATAGAGGGTGGTATAGAGGGGGTTGTAAGTTGAGGGAGGAGATGAGGGAGGAGATGAGGGAGGAAATAGATTATGTTAGATAATGTAGATAATAGCTAGATAATGATGCAGGTATTAGCTAGATAATAGGTGGTTTAGATGGTAATGTAGATAATAGCAGATAATAGCTAACTTGGATGGTAGCTAACGTACATATCAGGTAATATAGATAACCATAGATAATAGGCAACGGAGTATATCTTGATGATCAAAAACAACCCCATTAATACTGGATCTTCTAATTGTTCTTGTAGAACACAATATAGCATATCCCATTAATAATGATCCAACCTGATGTACAATTCAACACACATATCTGCTTTCTCCTCATCAATAGTCACATCCGACCTGCCCACGCACCTCCACCCCTACTCTTCATTCTCAAGGAATTCTCCACTCTTCTCATTCCTACTCGTCTTCCCATGTCCACTCCTCTTCTCATTCGTCCAGTTATATTTGTATATAAACTGAGTTCGTTCACTCACTCGCTACGCTCGTTCGCTCATGTCATTTTCCATCTCGTTTTGTGTTTTTCCATCGCGTCCCCGCGAATGTTTATTTTGAATTGCAACCCAACCGCCATGGATAATACCAAATACAAAAGCATTCTCAAGGAGAACACGCTTCCTATACTCAATGACAAGCGGCGTGTATCGTTCGCTCCAGAGGTAACATTGCATAAGTTTGATCTCGTTCCCTACGCGCTGCTGAATCACGACACCAAGAGAAGAAGAACCATGGGTATGCGACCTCTTCATTTCACAGAAAAGTTACATGACGCCGGATTGGAGGTATTAGAGGATAGTTCTGATGATGAGAGTACTACGGAATCTGTATTCAAACATGGGGAAATAGTTCAAGTGCATACCCCAACCTCTGCATCAAACGATCTCATCCACAGTGCTGAGGGCGAAATTCCCACCAAAAGTGGAATTCTGGACGAAGATCTGGTAAACACGGCTCTGGAGACGCTTCTGGAAGCTCAACTCGAAAGCCTTTTCGGAAAGGATCACGACTCGCCCAATAACAGTGCGGATTTGAGCCCTATACAAATACCCAAGATTGTTTTACGCGAAGTCCCCCCACTTGAAGTTGACAATGAGGAGGTTACCATGGAGTTGACTGGACAGGTCAAGCTGACGGAAGTACCAGGCTCACCAAAAGCGGGCATTTCGTCAAAGCTGCTAGTGGACCATTCAGGCTTACCAAAAGCGGACACTTCGTCAAAGCTCCCAGTGGACTTTTCAGGCTCACCAAAAGCGGACACTTCGTCAAAGCTCCTAGCGGACTTCTCGGGCGGCTCGCCCTCGCCACAGCCTAAAGCAAGTGAGGGGCATTTACATTTAGACAATGATATGACCTCATTGAAATCTCCTCCTCCAACAAGCGAGTCGACTGAGCCGCACTCTTTACATCAAACGACAAATGACGAAATGGAGTTGACAGAACATGTACTGACTGTTAAAAGGGTTCTGCTGGAGGCTGAGGGTGTTGATATGGAGTTGACGCAACAGATTCTGAAGATCGTTGAAAAGGATGTGAGTGATAAGTCTGTGCAGGTGATACTGACTGTGGCTGGTGATATTAGACGGAATGTACCGGCAGATATGGGCTTTACGGAACAAGATGTGAGAGTTATGAAAGAGACAGATAGTACTGACATGGAATTTACACAAATGACTCTGAGGGTTGTGAGAGAGACAGAGGGTTTTGATGTAGAATTAACAGAGTCAGTTATGAAAGAGAGAGATGGTGTTGATATGGAACTTACAGAGTCAGTTGTGAAAAAAAAAGATGAATTCACAGAGTCAGTTGTGGAAGAGAAAGATAGTGTTGACATGGAACTTACAGAGCCAGTTCTGAGGGTCGTGAAAGAAAAAGAGAGTGTTGACATGGAACTCACAGAGCCAGTTGTGAAAGAGAAAGACAGTATCGATATGGAACTCACAGAGCAAGTCCTGAAAATTGTGACTAAGACAGGAAATGTTGAAGATATGGAATTTACCCAGCCTATTGCGAGAATACACCATACAGAACCCCCGAAAGAACCCACGATAACTATTAATGACGATATGGAGTTAACTCAACCTGTACTGAGCATTACCCGTGTTGACTCAAATGAAGACATGGAACTTACCCACCCAGTTCAAGGGGTATTGAATTTGGAGGCTGCACAAAGAAGAACTCCTATCCACAAACTAGCAAGCAATGTCGAAGCTGAGCATCTGGACATGGAGCTAACACAGTCTATTCTGAATGTTGTGAAACAACCAGCGATGAGCTCCAAGTCTATTCTGCCAGTACTGAGTATAACGATGGGATTTGGCACAAAAGAGTCAGAAGCCGATACTCAAGAAGGTTTGCAGGACCACGTGGAAAAGGAGCAACCAGATCATACTGCGGAAGACGAGCAAAGAGAGAATGACGTGAAGCAAAAAGTTAAGAATAATGATCAAATGGAGCAAGCCGAAGAAACGACAAGTGAAAGAAAAGCGGAAGAAACGACGAGTGAAAGACGAGCTGAAGAAGTAGATATTTGCAACAAAGAGGAGAACCAAGTACATGCAAAAGACGTGGACAGAAACCTTCAAATGGACGACGCTAATTTTACCTCAGCTATTCTTGAGAAAAATGACTCTGAAGGAGGTGACCAATCTTCTCTACAGAATGATCACACGCAACCCACCGAGCTGCTGGACAATAAATCACAAGAGCATGGTAATTCGATACAAAGTGCACCAGGTGTTCAATCACAACTTATTCAGACCGAAGACGATGAGAAATCTGATGAAGATGAAGCTGATATGGAATTCACTGGGCCAATATCCTCATTCTCTCCACATGCTATCCTGCGTCCCACATTGGATGCAGTGGAAGATCTGCCTGAAAGTTCCTCCGAAGAGCAAAGCTATGGTCTGAAAGAAAACACCCCGATTGAAAACCCAGAATCCTTCACACCTTCACTTTCTGTGCATAAGAATGAGGTATTGGAGAAGGAAAACGCTGATGACAAGATTGAACTTACACGTATCGAGGAGCATATTGAGCATTCACGTATCGAAGAACCTGTTGAACATTCACGTGTTGAAGAACCTGTCAAGCAGTCACATTCCGAAGAACCTGTTAAGCAGTCACATACTGAAGAACCTGTTGAACATTTACATGTTAAAGAACCTGCTAAACATACACACAAACCTGATTTTGCGTCTGAGAACGTGTCTAAATCTCCACTGTACACGGCTGACAAACAATTGGTAAGCATGACTCAGGAAGTACTGACCACTGAAGTTGTTACGACGTCCACAATTCCTCTAGCAAATTTGTCAACTATCGATGAAGAGCAGGCACCTGAAGCTGAGGAAGAGGAAGAAGATGCCTATGATCCCGTTACTTTGGAGACATTCATGTCTGATGTTGGGGTTGGTTTCTTTGACAATTTCAGCACCGACACCAATGTTTTCAGCAGAGTTAGTTTGACCGCAAACACCAGCTTGACGGAGCCTAAATTGGTGGACTTTCTTCTCAGCTTACCCAAACTTGAGTATTTGGGGCTCTTTCAATTCTGCTGTGACGAGTTGACGCAGAATATTCAAGAAGGTAAAGTTGTTCTTTCTGAGTTCAACAAGACCATCGCCACGCACAACCCACCGTTGTTCAGAGAGTACTATCTGTCTGACGAGTTTGAGCGGCCGAATTTTGGAGTCAAATTGAATTTACTAAAAGATTTTACCAAGTATGAATCGAAAATTACTTGGTACGAATGGCGGTCGCAGTTGACTGAGAACTTGGTTGAAGAATTACAAAGAAAATATGCTCTCTTAGTTGATGATCGTGAAAAACTCCTTGCAAATATATCTGAACTAGATTCTATCATAGCAGATGCAGAGGCGTATATTCATCGCTTACGGGACAAGTTTAAGTCTGTTATCAGCTTCAAGACACAGTTCAGGTCTATACAGGATGGTCAACAATTAAACCTGCTCAAGAAGGAGATCGTTTCCGTCAGTCAACATTTGCATGGGGTCCAAGTTAAACTTGAAGAGAAACGGGCAAAGTTAGACTTGGTGAACGAAGAGATTGCAAAGGAAACCGAAAGAGGTAACATCTTAAAGCGCGAGATTGCACAGGCTAAAAGAAGTGCTCAGAGTAATAAAGTTTTTACGGATGGCGAAGCCAAGGTTCTTGAGACTGTTCTAAAACTATCGGAAGAAATATCAGGGTTAAAGTATGATTCCGTGGATGGCACAATCATGCACTTTGTTTTTGACAAAATCTTCCGCGTGTCTATGGACTTTAAGGATATCAATTCTAAAGACAGCCTTCGGTACTCTTTATTGCGTAAAGCAGGACGGTTCCATAATGAAGCTCTCCTTCCACGATATGAAGAACTTGTTTCACGTTCCCACGGGGTAGGATTTGAACATTTCAAACTGTTTAGGAAATTGTGGACTATTTACCGCACTATTGATAACGACATATACATATTGTCACTCCAGTACCCTATTGAAATCATTTCGCAAGAACAATTTGGACTCAGGCTAGCCGTCAAGTATTATAATTTTGACAAGCGGTATAAGCAGAAGATTCAAATTTCAATTCCTGACATTTTAAAATACCCAGAGGCGGAGATTACAGTTGATGGAGAGTGTGCAGAGGGACTCAGGGAGGATCTTGCTGCCATCCTGGTGGGAATTTTCCAAGCATCAAACTTGAGATGGATTTAATGTACTATATGTAATATATGAGGTTATAAATGTTTAATTTATACGCAGTTGAATTAGGATCGATAAACAGGCACCAATCATAACTGGTGGGGGAACGAGCGAACGAACGAGCGAATGAGTGAAGCGAGTGAAGTGAGTAAGTAAATGAACAAACTCTTTATAGAGATAAGTGAATGATTAAACAAACCATATAGGGAGACAAATGAATGAACAAACTATATAGAGATAAATGAATGAATGAACATATAGAGTTAAATGAATGAATGAACACTATATAGAAATAACTAAATGGGTGAAGAAGTAAATCAGTGAGTGAATATACTTTATGTTCCCAAGTGATGAGTAGGTAATGGGAACCCCCCAATTCTATGAGCAGCTAACGATAACCCCCAGTCCTGTGCGTATAAAATATAGTGAAGGAAAGTTACCAATGCTCTGAATAAACCAGTATTGCTATTAAAACATACCATTACATAACGAGAATTCGTATTATGATTTATACAGATTTATAGAAGTTGAAAGCATCACTTTATCTTGAATAAACCTCGAGCCCGTGGGCCATTGGTTAAATTTCCCACAACTAATGTGTAGCACCTAAAAAGATAGTGGCACTCAAACACACAATCATCACTAAAAGACCCCAAATAGCCAACACCAATCCACCCCATTTGCAAAATGTCTCCAACTTGTCCAACTTTTCGGCTCCATTCAAAGGCTTGATCAACAAGTACCCAAACAAGCCAGGCAAGATGAAGGAGATGGACGTCGAGCCTGTCGAGCCCACGAACGCAAGAACGTGTTCCAAAGACGTCACAGATATGGCAACTAAGTACAGCGCAACCACAATAACAGTTGTAATAATGTAAAATTTCTTGCTAGTCAACGGCACGATGATAGGATCGTGACCGTCAGTATCGTGGGCACCCTCCATGGGGGTAGTAGACACAAACAGCTCATCGTGCAAAGAGTCACTGGCTAAGGAGTTGAGCGACTCGATATCAGACAGCAATGCAGTGTAGCCTTCTCTAGCGGGGGGTTTTGCTTTCGTTGAATTCACACCGTGGGTGAGGAAATGCATCACATGGTTAATGGAACCTCTACATGGATGACACTGTAACGGGAAGGACAAACTCACCATTACGACTATGCACAAGCGCCCAATAAGTGATGATATCGAATTCTTAGGGTACATGGTGACAATGTTACCATTGACCTGGTTGCCAAAGGACAAATACCCGATGATTCCGACGAGCAAATACGAGGAACACGCTGTGGCAATGGAGTTGCGAATGATCATGTTTGACTGTCTCGTTTGTGAGCCTGCTGTTTCCAGGGGCTGGAGTTCGTTGATGATCGCAAACATGTTCTGGTGGCATGTGTAGGCGAAAACAAAGATTGGAAATGCCGACAATGACGACTTGAGGGAGATAGGACCCCAAATGTCAATCTCCTTGTCTGGTGTTGGGATATCATTGATTGCGTAGTGTGCTACAACGAGACATATCAAGTAAACAACGGAGAATAACGCAACAACAGATGTGTACTTGAGTGAGTCCAACTTTTTCAAGTACGATAATGGCGTCACGATCACCACCATGAACAAGGTGATCCAAAAGTTACGGTGCATGAACCACAGTTCTTCCGGCACGTTCAACAGCTCCATAATTTTAGGCATCAAGTCTCCTATCACCACAAGATAAGAGACACCGACACCGAAGCACTTGATGGAAATGGCCGCGTCAAACACTATAGAAAACTGTGGGTATGTCAACTGTGCCAAACTGAAGTACGAAACAGCGCCTTGTTGGTTGGTGTACTTAGCGACCTTATTCTGAAGATAGAGGCCGAATGATGAGGTCAAAGACGACCACACTATAAGAAAGCATCCAAACACGAGGCCATTAGCCTTAAGACCATATGGCATCGCAAGAATGCCCGCACCAATAATGGTGTTTAGTAAATTGATAGAGCCGGACTTGATAGTAGCTTTGCCCATGCTTGTTGGTGAATTTTCTTAAAACACAAATTGGAGGAACAGAAAAGTAAACAGGAACCGCGGTAAGTTTAGAAGCGTGATCAAGGGGTTAGAGTGATAATAGAGATGGAAACGAACCATCGAGTAAAGTGAGATGGTGAGTGTAAGGTGGTGAGTGTAAGGGGTCCTAAGTAACGAATACTCACTCTAGTTCGCAACTCATCAACTTACTCACCATTCACTCTTATTCGTAACTTATAGTTCATCTAAAGTGAGTGAGTGCGTGAACTTTCCTTAAAGAAGGGATAAGCTTGCACTCACCATCTCGCTTCGCTCAATGGTTCGTGTACTACAATTATAAACTTTTCCTCTCTAAAACTACCTACTAACCGTCTCGGATGACTCTCATAAGAGCACTCGAATGACGGGATATGCTTGCTACAAAGCCAAGCAGACCTGCTGTAGTATTCCATATACCTCAGTCTCCTCCCTACACGTCTTATAGCACCCCAGTTGTGACTTCACTTGTCTAGCTTGTCCATCTTTAGTGCGCTTTTCGGTTGTCTAGCCAATTAGTCTAGTGTCAACTCATTCAGAATTAGGTCATTTAGTCTAGTGTCAACTCATTCAGTTAGGACATCTAGTTAAATAGTCAACACATTCAATATTAGTCCCTCTAGTCTAGTGTCAACTTCACTAGTCCATCTAGTCTCAACTCATTCAGTACTAGTCCATATCTAATCTAGTATCAACTCATTCAGTACTAGTCCATATCTAATCTAGTATCAACTCATTCAGTACTAATCCATATTATTTCGTGTCAACTGCCCTCCATTCTCTCTCATAGCCATCTAGTTAAGCTTGGAGCTCAAAAAGTACCCCACCATGAACGCAATCAATGCCATAATAATGGCCATCTCCGTAGTCACGCCATTAGCCGCAGGCCCGTTGTAGGATGGGGCAGGCTGCGAGTACTGCAGGTTGAACAGGGGCTGCGACTGATACTGTGGCTGCTGTGGGGATGGCTGCTGGGAAAACTGCTGCTGAGGAGACGACTGGTAGTTCTGTGGGGACGATCTCTGCTCAAACTGCTGCGATTGAGAGTTGTTGTACAGAGGGGTCGATGGAACCTCTTGCACTGGTGGGGCTGGTGGGGACTGCTGTGGAACCGCAGGAGTAGACTGCTCAATGTCGCGCGAACCGGCTCTCTTGAGTGGAGTAGCATGGGCAGTCGCAATGTCCTGTGGCAAGAACGTGGTGTCATTACCCGCTGCGTCGTTGGAACCGTGTGCAACGCTCTTGGAGTGGCCGTTCTCACCTTGGACATCGTGGTCAAGAATCACATAGTTGACCTTCAACTTCTTGGAAACAATCTCGGATTTGTGCTCGGCCTCCAATTCCGGCCACTGTTCGGCAACATTGGATGAGTCCACCACTTCTGGTGCTGGCAAAGAAACGAGCAAGAACTTGTCCTTGCACTTGTAATCAGCGGGCAAAGTTTGCGACAGGCCTTGCAAGATGATGGACACCTGCAACGAGGATCCAGGCTGGACAACACCGGAGTTTGGTCTAACACAGTACAACTTTGGGGCAGTAGTCTTGACCTTGAACGCCAATGGCGTGTTGGAGGTGTTGGTGACCTTCAAGTTTTCGGTCAAGGTCTTGGTAAATGTACCTAAATGTTAGCAAGAGCAAGGAGTGGCGCAGGTGATGGGACTTCTCCTCAATTCGTCAATGATTTCGCATCATTATAAATAGCAGTAGGTTCCCTCCATCGGCCTGATGCCATGTATAGCAAAATTAAGATTGCTTACCTTTGAATTCGACGGTGCTAGGTGAGACTTCCATCTTGTTATGGTATTGGGGCGCTCAAAAAAATTGAATCACCAAAAAACTGCCCCAAAGCCATTATTTATTGCGACAGTACGTGTCCTTATCAAAACTGAAGCGTATTCAATAGGGGGGTGAAGTCACATGCTGTACACGAAGGTGGGGAATATTGCCTTTTGAAGAAAGTTTGGAGTGAATCCAGGTGGGATTGTAGCAGGATCTGACTGCCGGATCTGCGGGGATCGACGGCGAATTCTATGGTTATAGAGGGAAACCTAGCCCTAAATTCGAATACTTGTGGTGTAATTTTTCCGATCGAGATCCGTAGTAAGGGTGGAGATACTTTTCCGCATGCCACTACAAGGTGGGGCAAGATGCAACTGATGAAACACTGGGAGCATTATTGGGCATTATTGCGTGCTTTGGTTTGTTCACTGGCTTGTGTTGTGTGATTGTGTACTGACACAACTGACTGTACCGCTACTCTATACCCTATTCTGTAAGTACTCTATATACTTTCTGTCTGTGTATATGAGTGTAGAAATCACCATGTTTGTAAAGAGACGAAACCCAACAAAAGAAACAATAAGGAACTACAATGCTGAAAGTTGGCATGTGAGGTACAATTCTGAAAGTTTGCAAGCTGGCATGTGAGGGTATGTCTGGAATACGGCAATGCGTAAAGGTTGCGGGCTTATGTAAGGATGTGAACAATAAAGTAGTATAGAGGGAATGGACTATATAGTGAGGAATGGACTATATAGTGAGGAATAGATTGTAGAGTGAGGAACAGATTGTTGAGTGAGGAACAGATTGAAAAGTAAGAAACAGACTATAAAGTGAGGGAACAGACTACAAACTGAGTTAGCGAACTATAAAGTGAGTGAGTACAAACATTATCGGTAGACAACTGAATAAGAATTTATATGTAGAGATAACTAAGTGAATGTGTGAATAAACGTTTGATATAAGCTAGTATAGACATATTTTCCGCTCAATCGAACAGACCATATTGGTCAATATTCAATTGATACACCAGGATGAACAAACTAAACAAGCGAGTAATTAGAATAAGCGAGCAAACTGAACAAGCGGGAATGATGAACGAGCGAGCAAGCTGAATAAGCAATTGAAGTAAGTAAGCGACCGAATAAACATCGAAGTGGGTGATAAAAATGGAAGTGGGTAGTAGACGTCAAGTAAAGATTCTTTCAAGTCTATCAAATCATCTCTCCACTCTACCATACTTAATCATCACTCCAGTCTCCCACATTCAATCATCTCTCAAGTCTCTCACATTTAATCATTCCCCCAGTCTCTCACATTCAATCATCCCCCCAGTCTCTCACATTCAATCATCCCCCCAGTCTCTCACATTCAATCATCCCCCAGTCTCTCACATTCAATCAACATCCATTTTACACATTCATGTGGTAATTCTGTCCTCCTGTCTCATCCCAACTGCACTCAATCTCCAGTCCCACCTAAAAGTCCTCACCCTTAGTAACAACTTCCTTCTTATGTGGGTGCAACAAAATCGTATGTTCGTATTGCGCCGTGTAAGCGCCCTTGATGTCGACTAAAGGAGGGTACGCCTCCACAATACCTGCCCTCACCAACTGGTTCAACGCAAGCAAGTACTTGTCCTCTCCTGCCCTCTCCAAATACCTTCTGCACCACGGCAACGTGCCGAAGTTGTTCTTGATATTCTTGAGCAACTGCGCAGCTCTCGGAGATGGAGCCTCAAAGTTCTGCGCAGACGGAATCACAGCATAGTGCGAACACTCACCTTCCGGCAACACCAAAGCACGACCCGTCGAACCAAAGGTCTCAATTGCAAAAGTCTCGCCCTCTTCCATCTTGGTCATGTCGCCATTGGGCACAATCGGAACAGTCTTTCCGGCGTGTATCTCAAACTGACCAATCAGGTGTCCGTTCAAGTTCCGGATACACTTAATAGGCACCAACTTGCCATTAACATCCATTTCGTACGACTCCATCACCTCCTGGACAGCAGCACCGATGTCGTTGAGCCTCACGTCAATACCCGCCTCTTTTATGCCTGTGTAAGTAGCCTCACGAACAGACTCTAAAAGGCTGTCGTACTTGCCAGTATCATTGAATGCCATTGTGAAAGCAGAGTCACAGATACGTCCGTTCACGTGCACACCAATGTCGACCTTCATCACGTCATCGTACTTCAACACCACCTTGTCTGTAGAGTTTGGTGTGTAGTGAGCAGCAACATGGTTCAAAGACACACCGGTGGGGAACCCAATACCCGAGTGCAAGGTGTGGGCATCTTTACCGGCGAGCAGTCTGACCTCGTTTTCGATCAAGTCGGTGATCTCCAACATGGTCATTCCAGGTTTGATTTCTCTCTGTGCCTTTTGTCTCACCCTACGGTGGATCTCGGCACCCTTGCGGAATTCCTCCCACTTGTTGTTTGACTGTCTGTCCAAGTAGCGCTTTTCCTCACTGGTAGTACGGTATGAGTTGATTTCGAGTGGGTATTCCATCCACTGTCCCTCGGGGAACACTCCGTCCGGGTATTCATCGTTGATAGAGGGTCCCAGTGGGCCAGTGACTTCTACTGGGGCAGTGGTCTCTGGAGCAGCGGCAGGGGCGGGAGTGGCGACCTTTTTCTTGACTACTTTCTTCTTGCCTGCGCCGGCCTTCTTGTTCTTCAATGCGGCGATGTTTGCTGCAATGTTGTTTGCTGGTTTCTCGTTTACCGAGAGCTTGTCTACTTTGTTTGCGATGTCTTCAGTCATGGTATGAAAAAAGGAAAAAGTGGAACGAACGAACGAACTCACTGAACGAGCGAAGCGAGAGAAGTGAGTGAGTAAATACTAAATGAGCGAACTCACTGAACGAGCGAAGCGAGTGAAGTGAGTGAGTGAAGTGAGTGAAGTGAGTGAGTGAAGTGAATGAGTGAGGGAAGTGAATGAGTGAGGGAAGTGAATGAGTGAGGGAAGTGAATGAGTGAGGGAAGTGAATGAGTGAGTGAGTGAGTGAGTGAAGTGAGTGAGTAAATACTAAATTGAGAAGCAAGTGAATGAGTGAGTGAGTAAATACTAAATTGAGAAGCAAGTGAATGAGTGAGTGAGTAGACATTAAATTGAGAAGTGATGTGAGTGAATGGTGAGTAGACATTAAATTGGATAAAAAGTGAATACTGATAAATTTAGTAGAAAGTGAACAGTGAGCAGAAATTAATTGGGTAGAAAGTGAACAGTAAATAGACATCAAATCATAAAAAGTGAACAGTGAGTAGACATTGATTGAGTGGAAAGTGAACAGCGAGTAGACATTAAATCGAGTAATGAGTGAATGGGTAAACATTCAATTAAGAACAGGTTAATGAGTACCATTGACTCGAGAGATGAGTGATTAAATATTCAATTGATAAGCGGACAAACTGAAGGCTGAATGATGAACAGGTAAGGATAGCACTTTGGTGTTAATCCATTTTTGCTCACTCACTCACCCACTCACCCACTCACTTAATCACTCACTTCCACTTCACTCACTTCACTCGCTTCGCTCGTTCAGTGAGTTCGCTCGTTCAGTGAGTTCGCTCGCTCGCAATATTGTAACTTTCACCTAGCTTATACCATACCTTATCCTTTTATTATAAACCTAACGCCTTTACCAACCTTACACCTTCAAACCGACTTTTATAAACCCCATCGTTCTCATATCCCCTTCCACTCATTATAAACATTATCCTTTACCCAGCTCACTTCTCTGTCTGCTCATTGAACACCCTATTAAAATTGAGCAATCTCCCATCAACCTTTCTCGGAGTTCCAGTCCCATTCATCAAGTTATTGAAGTCCGGAGTCCGAAGCAAGTTACGCGTCAACAACATTTGTGCATTCAATGGAGCCCCCAGGGCCTGTGCCTGCGCTAGAGCCTGTGCCTGTGCCTGTGCCTGCGCCTGCGCAGCCCCCTGTCCAGCACTTCCCGGAGCAACGCTGGGGGAAGGTGTGAAGAAATTTACATAGTCGTTCATATTGAACCCTGTGGGCGTGAGAGTAAGCCCTGATGATGGAAGTGTGCTGGACGCCACAGTCACGCCATTTCCAGTGTTGTTTGTGGCCTGAAAGAATAGGTTCATGGACGGTGTCCTATTCTGTGGCGTTTTGTTACTAAAGATATTGGATCTTTTCGGTGTCATTGGCGGGTGTGGGGCAACAAAGCCATTGGAGCTGGATGGCCGTTCTTTTTGTGCCCGCGGTGTGTTGCCATAATAAGGTCTTGCTGGCGAGGGAGAAGTAGCCAAGTACATCAATAAATCAGCACCTTCCTCATCGTTATAGCTTCCTTTAGGCTGTGTTGGAGTGCGAAGAAGAAGGTTCGGGGTATTGATGTCTTTCTTGCCCAAGATCGGCGTTGTTTGTTCCTTTTTCTCGTCTTCGTCTGTTCTCTCAGCAACATCGAGCAGTGGCTGTAACAAACCAGTCTTGGACGGTGTGGGGGGCCTCGAAATCTCCTCCAATATCATCTGTGGATCGCGTTTCACACGCTTCTTCTTTGTAGGCGATTCTTCCTCGTGTGGGACCTCTTTTTTAAGCGGCGACAGCGACAAGAAGATGGCAGCTGGCGTTTTTATGTGTGTGGGCGACTTTCCGATGGGTGAATAGAGGCCCTGTATTGGCAGCAGCAGCAAGATCCCGTTATCCACCGGGGACGAGTTGAGCTTCTTCAACATTTTCAACGGGCTCTTACTCGGTGAGCCGATGCTCTTTGCTGTTATGGTCGCCCTGGAGAGCTTGTTTTTCAACTGCTTTGCAATCTGCTCAAGCTCCTCCTTCTTCAATGTTTTGGGTTTTTCACCAACAGTGGTACTCATGGTTGGGCGAGGCGGTGATGTGTTCACGATGGTGGTACAAAGAGCGATAATAGTATCAATATTAAGTGTTTGCCTGCCACTATCGAGCAACAAATCTTTAAAAGAATGTGAAGGGGTTTTCAAATTTGACGCGTCAATTTCGCCGCTTTAGGAAATATGATTATCCAGCATCCCAGGGTTCTTGATCTCACTGAACGAGCGAACTCACTGAACGAGCGAAGCGAGTGAAGTGAGTGAAGTGGAAGTGAGTGATTGAGTGATTGATTGAGTGAGTGATTGAGTGAGTGAGTGAGTGGGTGAGCTTGCATTATTTAGAGATGACTGAACGGACGAACAAACTGAACGAGTGAAGTAAATGAAGAACTTACGTTTTTATGAACATAGTGAACTCATATTTTTACATGAATGAGTGAACTTAAGACAACTGCCCGAGCAACATTATTAAGACAACGAGTGAGTAACATTAGAGCCTGAACAAACGAGTGGGCATACATACAAAAAGTGAACTGTAAACACCTTATAACTGAATACCCAACACCACATACAAATAACTGAATTGGACCACATACAAACAGAAAGAGTAAACAAACATCATGTACAAGTGCTAATAGTGAGGTTACTGGATAGCGATGTCCACATTTGGACATTTCACAATATCACAAAAACCACCTCTTTTTCGAAACTACATTGTTGATTTTTTGGTTCTCTTCTCTTGGTTCTTCACTCACAAAATGGATTGTATGGTAATTCACTAATTGACAATGAATTCGAAGGAAATTACTCAATTACTCTAGCAATTGGAAGGAAATACTCATTCGATTCAATTACTCTATTACTCATACCGGTTGCCCATTCTACCTTTATAGTACTCGCACATATCTCTATGTTATCAACTCGTTATCTCAATAATCAAGTAAGTTCACTCGCTTTGTTCTTGAATTTTGCTCTTTCGTTCGGTTATCTATTTATTAATAAAAGTTCACTCACTCATTCATTCTTTCATTTATTCATTTATTCATTTATTCATTTATTCATTCACTTCCTTTACTTCATTTACTTCATTTACTCACTCTCTCACCCACTCACACACTCACTCACTTCACTCACTCACTTCACTCGCTTAGCTCGTGAAGTTCGTTCAGTTATCTATATATTAATGTAAGTTCACTTTTCTCGATCCACGTGACACTTCTTTTATCAACATGTACATTGTTTTCGTACCCATACTAGCATACGCAGTCTTCCTGTTGTTCCTGGTGGTACTCCCCCAATTCTTTCTCGTCCCACCACACAACTGGAAAGAAAAGATCCAGTTTGTCCTCAACCATGAAAAACCCATCTACTTAAAGGTTGGCTCCAAGGTCTCTAGCTACAGAAAAAGACTCGTTCTGGCCAGTCTTCTACCAGCATACTACACCAATTATGGCATAGTCGGCAACAAATTGAAGATCTATCCTGGTGATATAGCCGAATCCGAAAGGTTGATGTTGGAATTCAAGCGCAGAGATGTTGCCGACCCCAAAAGGCGTGTATTGTATGGTTTCTTCCACCCTTACGCTAACAATGGTGGCGGGGGAGAGAAGGTTTTATGGGAGGCTGTCAAAGCCACACTTCTTCATTCAGATAAAAACATTGCTGTTGTGTACACGGTGAACTCCGATGCGTCTCCATCAGAGATTCTTGCGAAAACCGCATCCAAGTTCCACATCGAAGTGGATGCTGATCGTGTTGTGTTCATATACTTGACACGTTTTGCAAAGCTCATTGATGCGTCATATTGGAAACACTTCACCTTGATTGGACAAATGGTGGGTTCGGCACTTCTTGCGCTCGAAGCCATCTACCAGTTGACGCCTGATGTGTGGATTGACACTATTGGATTGCCAGGTAGTTACTTCCCTGTGAGTTTGCTGTTGAAAATCCCAATTGCTGCGTATGTCCACTATCCCATCATCCAACAGGACATGTTCAACAAATTGGACACGCACACATTAGGTGGTCGCATAAAATACTGCTACTGGCTGTTGGTGTACTACATCTACTCATACCTGGGGTATCTCTGTACATTGGTGATGGCAAACGGCTCCTGGACCTTTGCCCATTTGACCAAGATCTTCACAATGACTGGCCAGATTACCACGGTTTACCCCCCGTGTGGCACCACAGAACTTGCAAAGAACGTGGACAGTTCACAGCGTACAAATAGGATGATCTATATCGCACAATTCCGTCCAGAAAAGCGCCACGACCTCATTTTGACGCAGTACGCTCAGTTTCTTGATACTTACAGGGGTGTAGGTAAAGTGAAAGACTGTCCAACCCTCGTATTTCTTGGATCCTGCCGTACTAAGGACGACACCAAAACGCTTGAGACACTCAAAGAAACAGTACAATCTTTGGAATTGAGTGAATTTGTGGAGTTTGTGGTGGACTGCTCCTACCAGGATGTTTTATCATGGTTGGGCAAGGCCAAGTATGGCTTGAATGCAATGTGGAACGAGCACTTTGGAATTGGTGTTGTTGAATACATGGCCCGTGGTGTTATTCCGATCGTACATGCCAGTGCGGGGCCATTACTCGACATTGCTGTTCCTGTCAATGGCCAACCCACGGGATATTTTTTCAAGGACAAGCTGGACCCCGACTACGTTGAGGGTGAGTACAAGACTCTTTCAGAGTTACTTGAGCAGATTTTCATCACGCTGCCTGTTTCAGAGAGTGTTGAGGAGGATATGAGACGCATGGGGAGCACCTTGGTGAAGGAAAAGTTCTCGAATGAGGTCTTTGCAAAGAAGTGGATGGCTTATTTGACGTTACTCGAGACCACAGAAGTTGCGTTCCGGGAAACCATGCGGACAAATGTGACTCAGTATTACTAGGATTGTATTTAGTTATGAGAGAATTTCAGTGGAGATACTTTTTTGTACTATCTTGGTGTAGGTACTGAAAAAAGAACTTCTAATTTGATTCATATTTGGTCATTTTTTGACAAATATTTCACAATAGGATAGTTGTAGATCAACATTGATATTGATAAACGGCGATTATAACACATTGACACAATCATAGAATAGATAAATCACTGTTGTTATGATAGAATAATATGGTATTGATACTTGATAGTGTTACCTGATATCATTCCATTACTCAAGTCATAGGTCTCTAGTAAAATCCATTACTCAGGCCTCATTTCTACATCCTTGTTTGATTTATTTCACTCACTCAGTCCTTCCACTCAGTCACTAACTCAGTCACTAACTCAGTCACTCACTTCACTCACTAACTCACTTCACTCACTAACTCACTTCACTCGCTTCGCTCGTTCAGTGAGTTCACCGTTCAGTGAGTGTCGTGCCTCGACAATTTTCAATGGAAAAAAAGCGACCGTGTTAACATCAAAACTAACACCAATAACAAATGAAGTTGGACGTCGTTAAGCAATTCTCGACGCGGACAGACCGTGTCAAGGGAATCGACTTCCACCCCACCGAACCGTGGATCTTAACCACACTCTACAATGGTAAGGTCGAGATCTGGTCATACGCAACCAACTCGATTGTGAAGTCCATCCATGTCACTGAAATGCCAGTTCGCTCTGGTAAGTTTATTGCACGCAAAAACTGGATCATTGTGGGTTCCGATGACTTCTTCATCCGTGTCTTCAACTACCACACCGGTGAGAAGATTGCCCAGTTTGAGGCTCACCCTGATTACATCAGAGGTATAGCAGTTCACCCTACGAAACCATACGTCCTCACTTGTTCTGACGATTTGACGGTAAAGTTATGGAACTGGGACAACAACTGGAAGTTGGAGCAGACTTTCGAAGGTCACCAGCACTACGTCATGAGTGTCAACTTCAACCCCAAGGATCCAAACACTTTTGCTTCCGCATGTTTGGATCGTACCATTAAGGTGTGGTCTTTGGGTTCGTCGCAGCCAAACTTCACTTTGGTGGCCCACGACATCAAGGGCGTCAACTACGTGGACTACTACCCTCACGCCGACAAACCGTACTTGATTACCTCTCTGGATGACAAGACCATCAAAATCTGGGACTACCAGACTAAATCATGTATCGCAACCCTCGAAGGCCATTTGGCAAACGTGTCTTTTGCCATTTTCCACCCAGAGTTGCCGTTGATAGTGTCAGGTAGTGAGGACGGTACTGTGCGCTTTTGGAACTCCAACACATTCAAGTTGGAAAAGTCCATCAACTACACTTTGGAGCGTTCGTGGTGTGTGGGAATCCTCCCCAAGTCCAATTTGATCGCTGTGGGCTTTGACTCGGGTTTCGTCATCATAAAACTTGGAAACCAGGAGCCTATGTTCTCCATGGACAACAACAACAAGTTGATCTACACCAAGAACTCAGAGGTGTACCAGTCCATCATCAAGCCATCCGCCCTGGAAGGTTTGAAGGACGGTGAAATTCTCGCCTTACAGCAGAAAGAGTTGGGGACCATAGAAATATTCCCGCAATACATTGCACACTCGCCAAACGGCAGGTATGCTGCCGTATGTGGTGATGGCGAGTATATCGTGTACACTGCTCTCGCATGGAGGTCCAAGTCCTACGGTAAGGCGTTGGACTTTACATGGAACACGCATGACTTGTCGAATGCAACCACGTTCGCGGTGCGCGAGAGCCAGCTGCTGGTGAAGATCTACCGTAACTTCGAGGAGCAGTTAGCTTTGGATTTGCTTTACCACGCTGACAAATTGTTTGGCGGTGCATTGCTTGGTGTCAGACTGAAAGGTTGTATTCTCTTCTATGATTGGGCCACTGGTCTGTTGGTTCGTAGAGTCGACATTGAAGGTGAGATTCACGACGTGGTATGGTCAGAAAACGGCCACTTGTTGGCAATTGTGACTTCTTCGTCGTCTGCAGACAACTCCAATATTACCGCGTCGTCGCTGAACACAAAGAAGACTGAAGAGACTTATTTCTTAACATACAATGCCGAGGCGTTTGAAGAGGCTCTTGCTAACGACCAAATAGATGTCGAGGAGGGCGTGGACGATGCATTTGATGTCTTGTACACTTTGCCTTCTCCAGAGCCAATATTGTCGGGCAAGTTTATCGGTGATGTGTTCATATACACCACCGGTACCACCAACCGTTTGAACTACTTTGTGGGAGGTGAAATCATAAATTTGGCGCACTTTGACCACAAGTACTACGTGATTGGTTACAAGGCCGGCCTGGAGGGCAAGTTATACTTGATTGACAAGTCCTTCAACGTCATCACCTGGTTCGTGAACTCGGGCGTATTGGAGATACAGACTTCTGTTTTGCGTGGTGACTTGGAGAGATACGCCACGGAGGACGCCGAGGGTGAACTCGATGTATCTGCCATTACGCTTGACCAGGTGTCGGAAGACTATCCTGAGTTGGTATCTGGTGAATTCAGCAAGCAGGAGTTGAACCAATTGGCACGGTTTTTCGAAAAAATTGGCTACTTGACTTTGTCGCTGAGTTTGACACAGGACTTCGATTCAAAGTTCCAGATTGCATTGACCACGAACAACTTGGTCCAGGCATATGACTTACTTTCCGAGAACCTGAAGACCGTGGACGGTGAGGTCTCGGCCAACAACAGAGGCAAGTGGAAGAGGCTTGGTGACCTTGCCTTGAACAAATGGCAATTGAAGTTGGCCTTAGATTGTTTCTGGTTGGCTAGCGATTTTGCTTCGTTGCTCTTGCTTCTCTCGTCCAGCAACGACCAAGCCGGTTTGGTGAGGTTGGCCGAGGAGTGCGAGGCCAAGGGTAAATACAACATTGCATGGCAAGCGTGGTGGATTTCGGGCAACAAATCCAAATGTTTCGACCTTTTAATAAAGTCTGAAAGATACGCAGAGGCATCCGTGTTTGGCGCCAACTACGGTGTGGATTCCGACAAAATCGCAAGCTCGATTGCCGCATGGAAGAAAAAGTTGGCAAGCAAAAATAAGACAAAAGCGAGCGACAGGTTGATTGATGACTTGGCTGCCTTGAAGATCAACACAAGTGCCCCGTTGATTGATCTTGAGGGTAAGAACGAGAATGTCGAGCAGACTTTTGAGGAGCCTGTGAAGTCTGAGGAGCCTGAGAAGGCTGCAGAGCCTGCGGAGCGCGAAGAAGAAGAGGAGGTAGCTACGCCTGACGAGGACGCATAGTATGTATAAATGAATAGAATGTTAAAAGAAGAGATTATGTAGATTGAAATTATGGTATCAGAGACTGGTACTGATGCTCTAGATATCTGCAATTGCCACAGACTATTCATTGTAGTCCAGATTCATCAGCTGTACATCTATATCCGTCATTCATTCATTCTCTAGATATGTTTTAATGCTTACTCACTTTTTGCTTTGCTCCTTCAGTTCCTCATCTCAAAATATCTCCTCTATTGCAAACTTGCCATCACCCTTTTTTCCTTTACAAACACACATGATTTCTCCAATTCCAATGCCTGTTGTTCGCTCGAGTGTCTGGGTAAAATGAACCTCGTCAAATATAGACTCCAACTTTTCTCGCACAAGATCTATTTCTTCATCCGCAACAAATACTCTCCCCAAACGTAAAACAAAAGAACCGCCGGGCCTTAACATATTACAAGTCAAGAGTAATGCCGCATCTGCCATGTCAAGTGTCAGATTATGAGGGTCTTTGAATGGTCTGCGCAACGAAGGAACGGTGTTAATCCGTTGATGTGGCCGCAGTTGTGTCAGACTATAGAACCCGTCCATCTGACGGAAAGGAGCACATAAATCGGATAGTACCAAGTCCACTCTATACTCCATTTTCTCCAAAAATGCATCTCGTTTTAGCATGCTTAGCTTCACAACGTCTTCTGGAAGCTTATCAAGAGACAATTTTCCCAATGTGAGCGCCAAGTCATCGATTTCAGTGCGTAAACTCTTATCTCGTTTTTGATATTCACTCAATGCTATATCCTTGAAGTGAGTAGCTATGTTCTCGTGTGCTAGCTTCGAATATATGTTTCCCTGTAAGGTGGATACACCAGGAGGAGGGGTTGCAAATATCAAATCGAATCCCAAGATATGGCATTTGGTGGTGAATGTTTGGTCATCTAACCCGTGGGTTATACTTAAGCGGTGTTTCAAGTACTCAGTCCAATTCCCCGGTGCATATCCGAGGTCAATTACCTTGTACACATTCTCAAAGATATCTGGATGTCGTTGCTCAACCGCGTGTAACTTTGACCTCAGCATCGCATCGTTGGCCAATGCAATTTCCTTGACCTTTGCGCGCTTTCGTACCTCGGCATTGCTCGCACAGAGTAGACTTGACGAGTGTAGCTGCCGCAGGAGCCACGTCAATCTCTGAGGGCGTAACAACAGCATGTGTATGATTTAAGACGCGTTTCAGGGTTCAAGCCCCTAAACACGTGATCATGTTTGATTGTAAAAAAAAGCTTTTCTTTTTTTTTACCGCAGTACACTACCTGAAAATTTTTGGCATCGGATATATTTGCAGGCCTCGCCAATATTTTAGAAAAGTATCCTCGTCGAATCAATTTAATTTACCAAATCCTTTTGGGAGACGAATATCACTATGTCTAAGATCACCAGTGCCCACGTCCGTGAGAACGTCCACAAGTTGTTGGAGTTCTCCACCGAGACCAAGAAGAGAAACTTCTTGGAGACCGTCGAGTTGCAGGTCGGTTTGAAGAACTACGACCCACAGAGAGACAAGCGTTTCTCTGGTTCTTTGAGATTGCCACAGATCCCAAGACCAAACATGTCTATCTGTATCTTCGGTGACGCTTTCGACGTTGACAGAGCTAAGTCTGTTGGTGTTGAGGCTATGTCCGTTGACGACTTGAAGAAGTTGAACAAGAACAAGAAGTTGATCAAGAAGTTGGCTAAGAAGTACAACGCTTTCATCGCTTCCGAAGTCTTGATTAAGCAGATCCCAAGATTGTTGGGTCCTACTTTGTCCAAGGCTGGTAAGTTCCCAACCCCAGTCTCTCACAACGACGACTTGTACTCCAAGGTTAACGACGTTAAGTCCACCATCAAGTTCCAGTTGAAGAAGGTCTTGTGTTTGGCTGTTGCCGTCGGTAACGTCGAGATGGAGGAGGACGTCTTGGTCAACCAGATCATGATGGCCGCCAACTTCTTGGTCTCCTTGTTGAAGAAGAACTGGCAGAACGTCGGCTCTTTGGTCATCAAGTCTACCATGGGTCCATCTTTCAGAATCTACTAAGTTATTTACTGAATTGTATAATTAGGTAGTGAAGCATCAAAGCTTTTATGAGTGTAGAATTAGATTTTGTGGTTACTCCTGAACGAGTGAAATGAGTGAGTGAGTGAATATATCGTTGGGGATCTGAGTTTACATGTAGAGTCATCGGAGAGAATTAGTTTTTGGGGCTCTTTTAGACTGATTACTGGACTTAAATACCTGATGGAGGTTACTTAAGCTATACTACCGGGATTTTGGTGACAATCAGGCACAACCCCAAAATCCACACAACCTTCAGTAATTATACGTTGGGCTCTTTTATAGTGTAAGTATACGTTGGCTCTTCTATAGTTTACCTTGGGCTACGTTATGATATACCGGCACCTACTTGCCCACAAACATTAATCATTGAAGTATGCTCTACATTCCTCTTTATGGTCCTTATTATACCTATTGAGTCCCTCATGCCGAAACCTTGTATTCTATTAGTAACCCACAACTCTCAACTTCTTGTCCTGCTTCTTGTTCTTCTTGTTGTGCTTTTTAGATCCACTTCCGGCGCTCTTCTTGTGGAACGGGGAATTGAACTTGCCTTGCACACCGTTCATATTGAAGAATTCTCTGTCCAAATCATCACCGGCACTTTCCAAAGCAGCTTGCTTACCACCGTAGAATAGCGTCTTTGCAGACAGCGACTCTGTTTGCTTTTCGTCACCCACGTGCATCGAGAAGTTCAACTTCGATAAGTCTTCTGCCAAGTTGAAATCGTCCACTTTCATGTTCTTCAGTTGAATCGCAACCATGATCTGCACTCTCCTCAGCTCGGGCAAATTACCCAAGTGGTACAAATCTTTGTTGAA
>JAJLWI010000047.1:0-22575 GCA_030674215.1 Kodamaea nitidulidarum
GTCCACCTGCTGCGTGCCATTAGCCTGCTCTTCCTTCAACTCCTGTGACGACTTGTGGACCTTCTTGGTGATGTACGGTTTAGTGAACATCACACCCGCATCATCGTAAAACTTCAACATACTGCGTGCCTCATCCTTGGTGAGCTTGGTGACCTCCAAAACCTTCATGGGGCCAGCCGCCCTCAACTTGTTGGCAACATCAAGGTCGAAAATATCCTTGCTGAGGAACGGGTCGTACTCACGAACACCCGTAGCTACATCGAAGGTCGCACCCTCCTTGGCATTGCTGGTCTCCGAAATCAACACACCTCCCTTGGCAAAGCTCAACTCTCCACCAAAAACACGGAAGAAGAAGTCGGCCAACTCAAACTGGGTCGTCTTGATAGGACGGAACTTGGTGTCTCTGTACTGTGTAACATGGCTGTTGATGAAGGAGTTGGCATTGTCCATGGAGACAACCACCGGGAACTCGTTCGCGTGGTGCTGTAACTCCTCAACGAAAAACTGGAAGCTTCTGGTAGGGGAGAATTTGGAAAAGTCGTGGTTCTGCTCGAGGTATTCAAACAACGAGTTTTCGCCCTTCTTCAAGGCATAAGTGGTTCTATTGAAGGAAAAGTTCACGTCTCTGCTCAACTTCATCTGGCGCAACGTGGCCGAATTGAGCTTCCGGATCTTGGTGAGCCATCTCTTGGTGAACATGGGCTGCTGGTATTTTTCGAGGTTCGCATTGTACAAGTAGTCATTGGATCCGTCAACAAGAAGACGTCCGTCGGGAACATGCAAAATCACCACGGGCTTCTCGAGCGCCATGGAGTGTGCTTGTGTCATCACTGTGGACTTACCCACGCCTCTTTCTCCTTTGAGCACCCAACGGTTGTCTTTCGACGGTTTACTGTGGATGTGCGAAACAAACAGGTCTGCAACCACCAGCGTGTTGTGGTTCACCAAAGTGACTGGCTTCTTGAACAACTCGAGATTCTGTAGCTTGTTGAAGTCACCTATCGATCTGAGCGCCTTGTAGTTGTGTGCGCTATAGCGAGTGACGGTTCCCTGGAGTTTTTCGACTTCTGAGAGTGCCAACTTGGGCATTCCCTCCACACTGACACCCAGACGGTGAAGCTTCAAGTGTCCCACAGCGTCTTTGAACGGAAGATGGGTCATACCGCCCTTCTTGGGTTTGGCACGTTCGCCCGTCTTTGCTGCACCGGGCTTGAACTGAACTTTCTGCTTTTTTGCGGGCTTGACGGCTGCAGCACGCGCCAAATGCGACGCCGAGATGTTTCTGGCGAAAACAACTCGCGATTGCGCCAACTTCAAGGAGTCCAATCTCGCGGCCAATCTCAACATCGTTGATAAAATTTTTACTGAAAAAAAGTATTTGACAAAATTAAAAAGGCTACAGATGGGACTCTTAGCACGTCTGGTAGCAGGAGCGAAGGGGAGTTGTGTTTCCAGTCTGCAGGCACTCGGAGCAGCGGGGAACACCAGATACTATTCAATGAAGTCAACAGGGGGCTCTTTTATATGGACTTCTTTACGTTCAGGCTCTTTAGCTCAGCTTAGCGCTTATGGAAAGACCCATGGTTGTTTTGTTCAATCGCGACAAAAGACATACTTCCAGCTCCAGGGCCCCACGGGGTTCTCCAAAATGGAGCCTCTCCATAAAAAAGACTTGGAGAATTCGGAGGTTGCGGTGAACCGGATATCGGACTTTGAGCAGCTTCGCATCTTCCCCAGTGTCCGTCATGCTATGATGGAAGAAATCCGCGAGCATTACACACTCAAGAGTACGTACATTAAGGACAAGGCCGACTTGGTGATTACGCCAACACCAGCACAACGGGCGGGAATCCGCAAGATGGCACACCCACGAAACGGACACATGAGCCGGCTACCCAAGTTCAAGAACCCAAAAGATGCTGAAGCTATATTTGCGATTGCCAAGGCAAACGAGCAGGTCCGCATGAAGGTCTTCAACTTTGCCGCAGAAACAGGCTCTGGTAAGACCTGGACCTTTTTGGCCACGATCTTGTCGAAATTGAAAGAGGACGATGTTGCTTTGCTCGACAATGGCAAGCTTGAAGAGCTGCGTGCTGCTGCGCAGGTCCGTTCGGTGGTGCTCGTCCCCACCGTTGAGATGGTTGACCAGATCCACGAAGTGATCACCCGTGCCAACAAGTACAAGATGCCCGACGTTCTCAACAAAGTCAAAGGCAAGTACCGTGAGTATTTGCTGAAGGAGCCGGGCCTCAATGTGCGTGTGTTCAAGTGGGCCTCAGGAACTTCACACGTTGAGCTTTTCAATTACCTTAAGAATAATGGCTGTATCGACGTGTTGGTCACCACCCCCTTCAAGCTTGCTAGTTTGGCTGGCTTGCAGAACGTGGACAGGCCGTACAAGGCATTTGCAGCAACAAAGTATGCCGTTTTTGACGAGGCAGACACTCTTCTCCAAGACAAGTTTTTGAAGCTGTCTGAGATCTGCTTGAAGAACATGAGGCTGTTGGTGGATGTGATCATGTGTTCGGCCACCGTCACCAAGTCTTACGCTGCGGCCTTGAAGAAGCTCTTCCCCGGCGATGTTATCAATGTTCACACCAAAGAGGCGCACACTCTTCCGCGGGGTATCCGTGTGAAGACCATCGACATCAGTCTCGCTCCGTTCAACGGGAGCAAGGAAAAGTGCTTGGCCCAGGCCATATATGCGATTTACCACGACGGCTCGGAGCCGGGGCTTGTCAAGAGGATCATTGTGTTTGTGAACAAAACTGCCGATGTTGAGCCGTTGGCCAACATCCTTGTTACTCAATTTGGACACAAGCCTGACGATATTGTGACAATGACAGGCAATAACAGTGTGGACGAGCGCCGTGAGCGTATTCGTCCCTTTATTGAGCCTGCTGCATCGGCTGGTGATTCCAAAATCAAGGTTTTGGTTACCACCGACTTGCTCGCGCGTGGGGTGGACTTTAATGGTGTCAAAAACGTCGTCATGTACGACTTGCCGCGCACTTCCGGTGACTTAATGCACAGGTGCGGAAGAACTGCGCGTATGGGGCAGACTGGAACCGTGTATGTGTTTGTGGAAAAGAAAATGCGCAACTCGTGGGTGAAGGGTTTGAAGAATGCCGTCAAGAAGGGATATAGGGTGATGTGAGGTTGGGGAGTAACGGTTCGAGAAGATGAAGGGAGAGACTGAAAAGACGAAGGGAGAGACTGAAAAGATGAATGGAGATGATGATGAACAGTCATCGTGGACGAACAACGATGAAATTTAACGATATCCTAACAGGTACACAGCAATCTGAGGTATCAATAGAAGGTATGTTTCACCTACTGATGATTAAAAAAGATTTTCAGACGTTAGACTTCTGATTTTAATGAAGAGCGATCTAAGATATCTGATGGGTGGACTTACTAACAAGCAGAATAAAACTAAGGAACGAGGATATCGGTACGTACCTATGATGATTACAAAAGATTTTCAGACGTTAGACTTCTGATTTTAATGAAGAGCGATCTAAGATATCTGATGGGACTTACTAACAAAATTAGATACACGGAATGAATAATGGTAAGTACCTGTGATGATCAAAAAAGATTTTCAGACGTTAGACTTCTGATTTTACTGAAGAGAGATCTAAGATATCTGATGGATGGACTTACTAACAAGCAGGATAACTAAAAAAACTAGAATACTGGTACGTACCTATGATGATTACAAAAGATTTTCAGACGTTAGACTTCTGATTTTAATGAAGAGAGATCTAAGATATCTGATGGATGGACTTACTAACAAGCAGGATAACTAAAAAAACTAGAATACTGGTACGTACCTATGATGATTACAAAAGATTTTCAGACGTTAGACTTCTGATTTTACTGAAGAGAGATCTAAGATATCTGATGGGTTATGGACATACTAACGTTTAGTGCAAGTCTTGGACAGCGATAGTTTAATGCGATTGATGACTGTATATAGGCATATTAATAGACAAGAAGGAACGTTGGAGTAGGATGAAAGACTGAATAGGCAGGCGGGTTAAGAATAGGCAGGTGGTTTTGGAATAGGCGGATTTAAGAATAGACAGATGGGTTATTGAGAGGTACATTAAGAATACTGGGAATATCCACAAATTAGAATTCTTTGCATTATTCTTACCTGAAAGTACACCAGCTTTAGTTCCTGTATTAGTTTTGATTGAGACAATCAAAAGTACCGTTTCCCGTCCGGTCAACTGTAGTCAAGCGGCTAAGGGCAAAAGTAAGTACTGCAGAGGGAAACAATACCGGAAATTCAGTAGTAAGGCTATATTCTGATATATTAGCAGATCTAACTAATACAAAAACTAGAGTGAGAATTAGTCATAAGGAATCAGTGAAAAGATGGAGCATGATCAGATAACAACCAAACTACTTCATCCTAAAACGGTAGAAAAAGAAGATAATCAGTTCGCTCATTCGTTCGGTTATCTTTCCATATAAAGTAAGTTCATTGACTCACTTCGCTCGTTCAGTTCGTTTCATTTTCGCTTCCACGGTAGTTTTTGAATTCACATGCGGACCTCGGTAAGTACCCTCTCCGATCTACTACAACGTCTTCTCACATGCAATTTACTGACATCTCTACTCCACCAGTATCACCTGCTTCTACCTATCATCTCTCACTATCGCCTAAGATAGCCCTCTCTTTCTTTATTTCACATCTTTCAACATCTTCTCCACATTTTTTTCTTATCGCAATCATGTCAAAACTAGACCAAAACGAGATCTACTTTGGCACTGAGGTTGTCAACAGAATATCTTTTCTCCGTGAGGATGCAGATTTTGTTCACGACTCGGTCCTCCATCCAAGCACACGTTTCATCTTTTTCCATGCCAACAACCCATTGATATATAAGTACTCACGCGAGGGCAAACTTATTGTGTTGACCAACAACGACAACCAAATTACCCAGAATGTCGAAGTTAAAGCCGGATTACACAACATTGAGGGCTGGACTTCAACTCTTGAGGCTTGGAGTCAAGACAACCGTGACCACGACGCCGATCTCCGCAAAGAAGGCAAACCTGTGTTGCTATTCTTGGGTCTCCATGACGAAAGTGTGGGGCTTGATCTCAAGAGCTTGAAGCTTGACGATGTGGAGAGCCAGGAAGAGCGCTACCTTGATTTCCAAGGACGTTACCAAGGCATTCCATACTACGGAGTTGATGTGACTCACAGTCCCGAATGGGCTAAGAAAATCCAGGACTTTTTTATCCAAGAGCTGAAGCTCGACGCCACCAAGCTGTATGTGGAAAACGGGTTGATTTTTACCACCTCGCGCAAGCATACACTCGGGTTTGAAAAGACCGAAGCTGCTTTGTACTCGCACGCGGTGATGTTTTTGGACTGGATTGACCGCAACCGTTTCTGCCCTGGATGTGGTTCCAAAGTCATTCCAATTCATGCCGGTGGAAAGCTCTACTGTACTATGGAGGAAGTGGAAAAGTGTCCTGTCAAGTCTGCCAAGGTGCTGAATGTGTCTTTCCCACGCACAGATGCAGTGGTTATCACTGCGGTGACAAATGTTGAGCGTACCAAGATCTTACTCTCGTTGTCAAAAAGGCACGCAGCCACCAAAATGTACGCATGTACTGCAGGCTTTATGGAGCCGTCCGAAACGGTCGAGGTTGCAACCAAGAGGGAGATCTGGGAGGAAACTGGAGTCAAGTGCTCTAAAATCAACTTGGTGATGACACAGCCGTGGCCCTTCCCTGGGAACTTGATGATAGGATGTGTGGCGGAAGTCGAGTTCAATGGAGAGAATGAGATTGTGCATTTGGGACATGACAAAGAGTTGAGTGATGCGAGATGGTTTGACATAGATTTTGTGAAAAAGTTGGTTTACGGTGAGGGTAGCGAAGATTTCAACGAGGAGGGAATTCTAATTCCTTTCCCAGAGTCGATTGCTTATTCTTTGATCAAGTTGGTGGTTGACCAGGGTTTGAGCCGTGGGAAATTGTAGACTGTGAGGGATGAATATCGAATTTTAGCAAGTTGTAGAGCGAGGATGGTAATCAGATTTTATATTTGGTGAGAAAGTGTTGAACATTATCAAATGACTTGTGGGTTTAATTTGGATAGAGGGGTTTAGATATATATACGTCTGTTCACCACTCGTTAGTGATATTCAGGTGTACGTAAGTTTACTATCTCGCTAGTGATCTTCATGTATGCGTAAGTTCACTAATTCGTTAGTAATCTTCATGTATGGGTAAGTTCACTCATTCGTTATTAACCTTCATATATAGGTAATTCCACCCACTCACCCGCTTCATCCGCTTCGCCATCACTAACTCAAATAGTTGACTCACTCACCAACTCAAATTCTTGACTCCATGAAGCTCGCAATTGACTTTTTTAACTGGCATTCGGTAAAAAGAAGATCTCTCCGCTGCCGAAGGCTTATTTAGTGCTGCATTCATATTTTTGCAGCAATTGCCCAAGGACTGCAAATTTGGGCAATAAACATACGACTACTTCATCAGAGAACCTAATAAACCTCCGACTTACCACCCACTTTACCTCACCCTAAATACTTCACTCACATTAGGAATAGCTACTTCAACCACCCCTTTGCTCGCCTTGAAACTGCTGAACCACTTCAAACAACCCTAGATGTACACTAGAAAAAGCCGACACACTTTAAACCACCCTTTTGATACCCATAATCCTTCCCGACGTCCACTACAATTGGTTATTCAACACACTCTCATCCACTAACTTCTTCAATTTCAACGATCAAAACCACCCAGTAGTGCATAGTCATGAGATCTCTTCTATTTTTATCACAACAGTGGGATCTAATGATATTCATAAAGTCTACTCTTATTATACGCTTTTACACTTCTTGTAATCATAGCTAGCACATACCGAGTCCAAACTCACACCCCTTGCGAACCCCTCGGGCACACCGGATAATTAGTACCATGGGGTGAAAATCACACGTAATATAAAGGAAGTGCTCGGAACGGATGGAAATAGGTGTCTAGGCCGTAGGCTTCATTCGCACTAATACATTGAGCAACTCGTTCCAAATGAAACGTCTTCGGTCGGCCCAGTCATCCCCACGTGTGCCAGCACGTGTAAGATCACTGAGAGTCGCAAAGTGTGGGGTATGCTACAAACAATCGCAGAAAACGAGACGACAATCTAGCGTTGCTCGGCCGACAGACCCCCATTCTCTTATTACCGCGTCCTCCAAGCTGCCATCTTCACTAGCCAGTCGGAAAAGAAAAGGGATTAAGAAAAAATTGCAATCGTTTCTTTTGGCGTATAAACGCCTCCACAACTCGTGGTCTAAGTACATAAATATGGATTTGCAGCTAATATTCATTTCGAACAAAAATGTCTACTTCTCCAATTATTGGTGGCCATAGAGGATTTAAAGGAAAGTACCCGGAGAACACCATTCTAGGGTTTACGAAATGTTTCGAGTCTGGTGCGACTGTGATTGAAACCGACGTTTGGGTGCTGAAAGACAACGTGGTTGTGATTTCACATGATGGCCTAACCACACGTATTTTCGTTGATGACGATGGGAATGAGACTTCCTACAAGATCATTGAAACCAACTACCATGGTGTTTTAGAACATCTTAAAGAGCGCGATAGTGGAGAGCCTCTCCACACTTTTTCGAGCGTGTTGGAATGGTTTGTTAAAAAGACCGAAGGGCGTGATGATCTCCGCCTAATGTTGGATATTAAGAGACCGAACCCTTCCAAGATTGTCAAGCTCCTTATCAAAGACCTTCTTGCGGTGCGTGATGACATTTCATGGTGGTACCCTCGTATCCAATTTGGAATTTGGGATTTGAAAATCATCAAGTATTTGAATCAAGACGAGTACTTTAAAACCATATTTGACGGTGAGCGCAACTGGCTTGGCTACAACCAATTCGACATTATTCACATCGGTGTGAACTGGCATGATTCTGTGCATTATATCAATTATAATTTGTACATTGACAACTACATAAACGATTTGAAGGCCCGTCTTCTGGATAAAGACAAGATTGAATTCAAACACAAGGTCACTGGAGTTTCCCTTATATATCTCACCACATGGACTCCTGGTTTCCTCACGGAATTCATGCCTCTTTTGAAGCTGCAGAATATGAGCTTGTTTCTGTGGACAGTTAACACCGATGCGCAGTTCGACTACTTGAGCCAGATTGGCAGGGCTTTTGGCCTTCGTGAGTATGGCTTGGTTACGGATCTGCCTGACCATATGGAGGCAAGAAAGGAAGCAAAGGGCGGTGAGCTCAAGGAATCCGCTGACTTGGTGAAGCCGACTTTGAATTTGTCCTATAAGCAAGACATCATGGCACGTCTTTTTTCGGGCTTACAGAGTGTGGGTGTGAACAAGCGTGTTACTGACGAAGAGTTGGTTTTCAACCTGTATGTTGATGAAGAGCACTCGACTGATGTAATTCCTAGCAAAGCCTTTTTGTGGGCTTTCCAGACGTGCCAGAAGTGGGGCATATTTTAAATAAAACTGTATGAATGTATGTCATGGAATGTCGAAATGTACTTTAAGGAAAAGGAATATATCAATCTTGAACGAGTGAAGAGAGTGTGTGAATATGATTGAATGAATTAACGTTGTATTGAGATGATTACTGATTTATCTGTGTAAATGTGTGCTCACTCATTTCTACCTTATAATGTAATTTCACCCACTCACTTGCTCACTTAGTTAATGTAATTTCACTCACTCACTCACTCACTCACTCACTCACTCACTCACTCACTCACTAACTAACTTACTCACTCACTAACTTACTCACTCACAAACTCCCACACTCACTCACAAACTCGCTTCGCTCGTGAAGTTCGTTCGCTCGCTCGTGAAGTTCGTTCAGATCGCTCGTCCAATCTTCACTCTCACTTCCTAATAACTCTCTCACTTCCAGGCTGATTTCTCCACTGCTATCATATACCAATATTCCATTTTTCCGCGCGTCCTTTCGTTCTTGCCACTTGTAGAACCACAAGGTCACGTATGCCATAATAACAGTTCCCACTGTGTGCACGGAGCTGAATATATATCCCTTATGATAGCGTGGCAGATCAATTGTGGGGTACGTCATCCTGTCCACCCAAGCACGAAATTGCTGCGAAAAGAGATTGGTGAACATAAGCACAATTGCCCTTTCTTGTGCGTTATGCCTCATTATGTCGTTCATCCACCCGTATATCACCAGACTCACGGTGATGTTGAAATAACCTAGCATGTAGGCGAACCATTTCGCCAGGTCCGGTACATCCCATATTGCCAAAATAACATTTCCTATCAAGTTGAAGATATAAGCCCAGGTTATAGAAAAGACTCGCGAGTGAGTGAGGTCCGCACCAACATTTACAAGGAGAATGTACAAAATTCCCAATGCAGGCGGGATTGACGTGAGGCGGTTCAAAGTGGGAACCGGATATTTTTTATCTGCCTTTAACCATACAGCAATGCCTCCGCCAACGAGATTACTGCTACTCCAGAAAAAGTAGTCAAGCAATGACAAAACGTAAATACGCCAATCTGTGAGGATCTTGCTCCAGAGTTCTAAGCTGAAAAAACTGTCGACGTTTTTGTTGTCGGTACTCTCTATGTTTGCGCGCTCCATTCTACGACGTGCCAATCTAATCTCGTCATCTGTCAAGAAAAGAGAATAACATGCTTTGGGTGTACCTGGGACAACAAAGTAACCGATCAAACCCACTGGAATTGTGATTATTGCATCGATTATGAAAAGCCACCTCCAACCTGCGATTCCGTGTAAACCGTCCATCAGTTGAGTAGTTTGACCTGCTAATAGCCCACTTGTCAATATACCTAGCATTTGACCACAGTAATAAAAGCCCCCAACAAAACCTAATTCGTCAGGGAGAAAGAAGTTGCTAAAGCAAAAGTGCCATAATATGAAATACCCGCTCTCGGCACTACCTGTCAAAAACCGCAATGCATACAATTGGTTCACATTCTTGATTGCGTAATGAGCCAAAGTAATAAATCCCCATATAATCTCCGAAAAACCAATCAATTTATGAAGTGGTACACGAGGAAGGAGATACATGAAAAACACCTGGAAAACCACAGCGCCTGCGTTGTATAAGGATTGTGCATTTATGTACTCGTTTCTTTCCATATTAAGGTCTTCCTTCATGCCCGAAACATATGCGTTGGTTATATTTTGCTGGTCCAAGTATTTGACCCAGTAACCCACAAACGAGTAGAACGTGATCATAAGATGAAGCTTGAGTAAGAGTTTTTTTTCTGCTTGGCTATGGTTCTTTTGAACTTTCCTGATCTTTGTGCTAAATCGGTACTCGTATTCGTCGAAGAATTTCCACCATGGTCGACCATTTTCATCGCGCAATTCGTATTCTGAAGAAACTTCATGAACGGATATACTTGTAGCGTCTTTCACCAGTGAATTTTTTTGTTGGCTTAGTGAAACTTCATCAAAGTCTTCCACTTCACGGAGATGGGGTAAGAATCTTCTGTACAGCCTCATGTGGTTGTCGTATTCTACTCTTTCCTTTCTACTCTTATCTTTTTATAATATTTTGTGTGGCTGCAAATTAGTATTCGTCTTGCGATGTGAAAACCACAGTAGCGAAACTGTGCAACAGGGGGTGGGAGGACAGTAAATCACAAGTTAAATCTATGGGACCAGGGTATCAGTTTATACGGATGCATATGATGTAATGTCGTTATGAGGACCCCGCAATAATGGCAATCATATTGATTCAGGTTATTACCGTAGAATATCTCACAATGCCGTGCTTTCATGGCATTACTCAACAGGAATGTACTCCCTAAGAATTACTAGCAAATTCATGTACAGGTCGATGTATGAGCGTTGGGAGCTAATGAGCGTTGAGAGCTAATACCCGTTATCTGCAATCACGTGGAAGTACTAACAGAAGCCATTCTGTACACCAAAAGTTCAAGTGGGCAATTATGTGAATATGAAGTTGTAAGGTACTTATCGTACTATAGACTACTATAGAATTGACTATATTGGCACCAAACCCTTTTGATATCGGGTGTAAGCTCGCACATTCAATCATCTCTACAAATATTTAAGTTCACTCACTTACTCGCTTCGCTCGCTCATTCGTTCAGTCTCTATGATTATTTATGTTCACTCACTCACTCGCTTCGCTCGCTCATTCGTTCCACACATTAGATTCCGCGATATATGATAATTGGAATTGAGTTCTCACCGTTCAAGCAAGTCATCAGCTATTAGAATGAAATTCCTAACAGAAGTATTCCCTTTATTCAAGTTACAAAGCACTGACATTCTATTGGCCAGTTCTGTTGTCACATTTTCATTTATTTATAGCAATGACGAAACTCACCAGGAAATAATCTCAAAAGAACTCCCCAGGAAACACTTTCAAAAAAACTCCTCATTCACTGTGGTGGATGATCTAATTTTTGAGATTTCAAGTTTTAATTGTCAACTTGTTTTTCGCAACTTTCCAAATCAGGAAATTTCTTGCAGCCAATCAGTATAGACAAAGAATGAAGACAAATCAAGTGGTTCACGGAATGGATTTCATACAAACGTTGATGATATGTACAAAAAAGCTCGTCTGGAGGAAAATTTTATACTTTAGAAGATTCATCATGTCACCGGTGCTTACTTATCATACCTCTCTATCTCCTGCCTCTTCCTATAAAAATCCTAAACATAAGTAATCATTGCTCTGTACGCTTCACCAGAAATTAATCTTGTTCTAAAAGTGACCGGAATATCATATTCTCCATTGATACGTTTCACCAAACTGTTTCCATCAAGTAATGGCAACCCATTTTCGTAATTATCATCGATACACGTTTTTAGCTTCAATTACCCTTTTTTTTCCCATGTTTTCATATCCATCTCACATATATCTTCCTTCTACGTTCTTTCTTCTTCCTCAATTCCAGTCAATATGTCTTCCCTTGGCTTTTCTTTTCGCTAATCGGTCTTGTCCCGTTTCCGTTTTGTGCTCTCGGCTCTTGACATTAGATTCACGTGACCAAGTCTTGCAACCTAACCTCAATTTCATTTTTCCAGGAAAAACATCACAACAATGGTCTTGTACAAGCGAAAGCAGGTTTCGTTTGTGAAACCCCCGCCGATTCCTTCTGATCTCAGCACCGAGGTGTATGTGATACCGTGTACGCAGGAATGGTTTCTCACTTATGAAGAATATCTTGCGAGAATGGACTACTACAAGACACCCAAATTTGTCTGTGAGATAACAGGCAACTCTTGCCTCACGTATTTCGAAGCTCTCCAAAGTGAAGAAAAGGAAATAGTGGATGTTGAGCGCAACTGCCCTGAGGCCCTTCGTGAGCACATTTTACGCTTCTTACAGTTCAATCGAATTACTCGTTTGGACATGTTGGTGGATAAGGTGTACCTGGTATTCAAAAACGAGTATTTTCCAGGTGAAACGATATTCATAAAGAACCTAGCTGATCACTCTGCTTCCTCTACACCTTCTGTGCCTCCAAACACAACTCCACTTCCAGGAACTCCGGGCCCTGAGGATGTTCCGGATACCCATACAAAACAACGTGCTAACATCCGTGAGAAAGTTCAGTACGCCCACCAAGATAGTGTAACCACAAAATACCTCGTTGTGCGGCTTAGTGACGCGCAACAACTCATAGTTACACCCGAGAAGATTCTGCGTGATCGTAATCACTTCAACAAGTGGTTGATCAAGACATTCATCAAATTAACAATGTCGCGGTCGACAAAGGTAGGCGCGCCATGGGTGGTGAAGGAAAAGTACGCGAAAAAGTACCGCATCCCACAAGAATACCCTGAAGATTTGCGGCATTTTGCAAGTCTGACGCCCAATGGAGAGATAAAGTTTATCGATCCAAAGCGGAAAAAGGATGAGGATGATGATGATGAAGATGAAAGACCTAAAGCAAAGAGGAAGACGAAGGACATTGACGAAAAAGACAAGATATATCAGCGAGAAGTGTCTGCCATTGTGAACTATGACCTGAATCTCAAACCTCTTAAGATGGAGTTTCCTCCGCACCATTTTCCTGAATCAGTCAGGTATCAGTACGAACTTAACCCCGGATCTGTTGGGGATTTTCTGTTCCAGCCACTGAAGAATAGTCTTGAGGAAGATACTGCAATTAGATTTGACATTCAAAGACCGAAACCTGCGCCACATGCACTTCCTTTGCCCGAAAATGCACGTACATGGAATGAGCATTTGGTAAGCGAGTACAAGGAGGAGCTTGAAGACGAGAGCTCGACAAATAAAGCAGAATTGCAGGCTAATATATCACGTCTTTCTCACCAGAATGTGGCGCTGGTGGGAATTGCACTTCAACTGTGGGTATTCCTCAATGTATATCACAAGGTGTTGAAAATTGACACTTTCACCTTTGACGATTTCATGTTTGCAATGGGATGGAACCTTGATCAGTACAATGAGATTGGGCGTTGTGAATTGCTCGATGAGGTGTGGTGTGCGATGCTTGGTGCTATAATTTCAAATGAAATTCCGAGCAAGCAAGAAGCCAATGCGTATAAAGAAAACGACGAGATTTTCGGGTTGTTGGTGGAGATACCCGGGGATGGATCAGATGACGATGCAGAAAATGACGGATCAAAAGAACATGGAGAAGATGAGGAAAAGGAAGATGAAGAAGAACAAAAAGAGGAGGACGGTAATGACGAAAATGGTAAGAAAAATGACATGGAGGAGTCCTCCAACGCTTACTCTGTTATGAATCATCACAACACGCCCTGGCATGAACGTGTGCGCAAGCGCAACTTCCGAGACGGTAACTGGCAATGCTGCTTACTCGGAGCTCTCAGTTTAGTTGAGCACGTGCCACAATACAAGTCTACTATTGCGGAAACTTACGCAGTACTTGCGCCAAAATCACTTCCCGCCACTGCCTCGACTGTACTTGAACAGTTTTACGAAGAGATGGATATCGATTTGAAGATCCGGGCGATGGGGATCTTGGTGGATTTGCTCCTGGGTGGAGAGATCGTGCGTGATCATATTGACGACTGTTTGGAGCAAAGCGCATCGTTACGGAGACAGCGTTTGGACAATATTAAAGACTACAAGGCCCAGGTCGATAAGGCGCAACGTAGCAATTTGCTACTCCAGGAGATCGCAAGTGGAAAAACCGATGATCTGAACCTGCGCAGACATCGCCTCAATTTCAAGCCTGCGGAAATGACTCCTGCGGAAGCCGAGCTTGCCGAAGCCAATCCAGAATTCAAAGCTGCATTTGACGAGCGGTTGGCTGCGTTGGTAAAGATTGAGCTGCTTAAAAAGGAAAAGCGCGTGATTGAACGTCGTTTGGTGGAATTGGATTGTCAGCGTGTCAAACTCCTCGGCAAGGATCGCTTGTTTAACCAGTACTGGTGGTTTGAGAACAATGGGTTACCAACATTTTTTGGAGGCTCTACTCAGGAAGGCGACGAAGATGAAGATGATGATGAGGAGGACGATGCTGATGACGATGTTTTGAACGAAACATACTTGATGGGTCGCTTGTGGGTTCAAGGTCCAAGTGACTCGGACATACAAGTGCATTTCGGGAACAGTAAAGAAGAGATTGAAAAGTTCATGGACGCCATTGGTGAGTGTGGGAACATAGAGTCAGGACATGAAAAGGAAGACAAAAATAATAAGACCCATAACACGGGTGCTGACAGCGGGCTTTCAAATGGTGCTGGCCAGTCCGTTGCTGAAATGGACTATTCTCATCTCACGCCTTCGTTCAAAAGTTCAGTGGATAGAATGTATCAATTACAATTTGATGGAAATCAAATCACTCTGCAGGGCTCAGTCATCATCACAAAACACGGGTCTCTCGCCACTTCTGCGCTCTTAAGGCAGCTCCTGACCATGCAACGCAAGATTATCGAGGAGCTCCCAGATCCACTTCTCAACAATTCACTGTGGAGATTTTATGACGATCCCAAAGACATAGACAAGTTGCTTGCGTGGCTCAACCCATGGGGTAAACGTGAATCTCTGTTGCGTAAAGAGTTATACCAGATAAAAGATCTGATTGTGTCTACCATGGAAGCTCGACGCAAAGCGCTCCACATGGATCGACTTCCCGAGGAGGAAACGAAGCTTCAAGAGCAGTTAACAAAATTGAAGGAGAAGATTGATAATATGGGAGAGCATGACCAACAGAGTGAAGATGAAGATGTGATAATAACACGTCGCGCATTGCGAAACAAATCACAGACCCCGCCTAGAAGTGGCATCGAAAACTTTGATAATGTGTACCAAAGTGGCTCGTTGGAAGAGCGCACGGAGCTTTTGCGCGAGTTGGAAGAAGCGCTAGCGGAGAAGAAAAAAGAGCGCGAATTACAGCGTATAGTGGAATGGGTAAATTCCTCCGCTGTTGAAGAGTTCGACAAGAGCTTGTACGATGGGGGCGACAAGCCTCGGAAGAAAAAGTAGAATAAAAGGTGGCTTTCAAGTAAGGTAGAAGATAGATGGTGTGGATGATTGATTTCCAACCAAGGTAAAAATGGTTTTAATAAAATTGTATTATATAAGAGTAATGATGGAATATAGAGTTCATTAGTGCGTATGTATTATTTCCAGCATCTTCATCCCCGTGTTGTTTGCTGTTGTATTTGCTTCCTTCTTCTTACTCACTCTTTCACTCGTTCAATTATCTCTTATCTATAGTTTGTTCACTCACTCTCTCACTCCACTCGTTCAATTATCTTTTATCTATAGTTTGTTCACTCACTCTCTCACTCCACTCGTTCAATTATCTTTTATCTATAGTTTGTTCACTCACTCTCTCACTCCACTCGTTCAATTATCTTTTATCTATAGTTTGTTCACTCACTCTCTCACTCACTTCACTCGCTTCGCTCGTGAAGTTCGCTCGCTCGTGAAGTTCGCTCGCTCGTGAAGTTCGTTCGCTCGTGAAGTTCGTTCGTTACCTCCTTCTTTTGTTATCGCCCCCTCGTTCCTCTCTCCCTCGCTTCAACCTCGTTACCCTTGATAACTCTCTCAACAGTTCTTCCTTCTCTCGCTTTTCAAGTTCCAACCGCTTCAATTCTTGTTCCTGCCGCTCAAGCAATTCCTCACGTGCAACCTTCTCGGCCAGCTCCAATGCACTCAGTAAATCAGCAAATTTCTCCACATTGACTTCTGGTGTTTTACTTTCCTCCAACGCACCAACTCTTTTATTCAATGATATGGTGAACCCCTGATTATTCTTCCAGTTGGAAACAGCCGCTGGTATTCTCCACTTTTCCCTCTCTTCTTTGGTGATAGTCTTTCCCTTGTTGTCTTTTAATATTGGTGCTGGAGGAGCCGGTTGTTGATGTCTATTTTTGCGAAGCTTGAATTTGGGAGGGAGCATGGGGTCTTCCTTATATGTTTGTATTTCTATAGTTCTGGATTGCGGGTTGTGAAGACTGTTGGTGGTGTAGTTTACATAGGTCACCTCTTGCTTTTCTGTTTCGGGTGAGAGTATGTTTTTAATTAGTTGCTTAGTTTCTTCAAGGGTGGCTTGAAGAGCAGGACTGTTCTCAAGTTTTTCGCGTGGGAAGTGGTGGATCAAGTTCGGAAATCGCTTCTTCAAAGGTATGGTCTCCTCTAGGGAACTGGGTGCATCTGAGTTTGATGTTTTTGAAATGTCCACACTTCCATCGGAGTTGAACACGAGCGATGTGGCAGAACTTTGTGGTTTTATGGTAAGCTGGGTACATGTGGACGTATGCAGTATGAAGATGTAAGGTTTGGTGTATGTGGAATGTTTTGGCTGGGGTAATCGTGAGCTGAACATGGGTATGAACTAGTGAAATGGGTATGGATGATGGAAAAGAGATAAAAAGAGATAAAAAGAGAAATGCGAATGATAAAAAATGAGAAGATAATGAATGAAAGGAAAATGAAAAGAGAAAGAACGTTTTGATGGTTAAGTCAAGAATATACAATGAAAATGAAGTCGTCTCGATGAAATGTAAAGTATATCCTCAAAAGTTTATCCCTGCGATGACCTGGGGTTATTGGTTATGATCACTGTGTGCCTCACTTGTGGGGCATACTTGGCTTTCGAGATGAGCAACTTCGTCAAGAGAGACCTCCTATATGCTCGCCGACTGAAAATCTTGTGCTCAAAAATGTACGGTTTACACCTTTTATGATTAAGAACCCGCAGCCCAAAAAACAGAAGCATCGTTTAGTCAAGTTTCGGCATCCTAACTACGTACCAGATCGAACCACTTGGCTCTTATCTCCACTATTGGAGTTGTTTTTTCCTATACCCGAGTGTCCATTTTTGGAATGTTCTTGCGCCCGGCGGCTGCAGGTTGTGCACACCAAAAAGATATAAAATATCAGATGCCCCGATTCAAACAAGGCATGTCTCTTGCAACCACCAAAAGTTCTGGTAGCTTCAGCTTTCCAAATCCACTGGTTACTCCACCTTATGATGAGGCGCGACTTCGTGCTGATTGTGAAGCCAGAAAGATCAGATTCCTCACCCACTCAGACTGCAAAAAGGCTGCATTATGTCTTCTTGATGCATTTCAAGAAGACTCCTTAGCACAGTTACTCACTTCACATATTCAGGACCCAGAACAAAGGCGCAAATGTGAACTCCAACTTTATGAGGCGTACTTGCACCAGCACATCTCAAAAGGTATCTGCTTGGGAATAGGTGAAACATCTGCGGGCTTCGAAACGGTTGCAATATGGTCTACTCCGAAATCTGCCCAAGAAGGTTTGGACTCGCTCAACAATATGTTGGAGGCTGGATATGGCAATGTCTGGGATATGTTTGGGGAAGAGGGTCGTCAGAAGGTTTTTTATGGTATGCTTCCATTATTGCACGATTCATGCGAAAGAATCCTTAGTGATGTAAGACTTTCTTCCAAGAAACCTTTTGTGTTAGTATACATTGGGTCCACAGAAAGAGCTCGTGGGAAAGGTAATGCACGCAAGCAATTTGATGTGATGTTTAAGCACTTTATTGACCCGATGGACAATTCCATCACCTACTTAGAGTCGAGTGCTAAGTCGAATATTCCCATCTACAACAGGTTTGGCTTCAAGTTTGTGGAGGACATAGTCTTGGGTGAAAAATGCGAGAATGGTGTTGAAGGCAAGGATTTTGCTGTAATGAATGTGATGATCAGAGGGACTAGGGGCAGCGACTGGACCCAAGAAAAGGGAAAATTATAGCTAGCGATTGGAAATAATTAATTGACATGGCATAGATGATTATATCTTATATGATGGTTCAATATATCTGACATGATGGTTCAATAGAATGATAGGATGGTTTATCAGAGTATTAGTACGTCGTTTACTTTCAGGGCGTAATGGAATGCTACATTTGGTGTTTATATACAGGATATTGCAGCATAAATGAATCCACATATATACAGGGTATGGACAGAGCATATACAGAACTGAATATCTACATAAAGTATATACAGAGTTTATACAGAGACTAAATGTCTATATAGGGTGAAAACTATAAACATAGACGTATTCACTGAAGCCAATTATTGTCATCAATTCTTTTTCGCAGCCATTTTTGCAACCGAAAGCGGATGAGAGTTTTGCTTATTGATGCTCAGATCCCCTATCACCTCTTCTACATGTAACCCTCACTTACATCCTCTTGCTATTCTCTATATACAGCCATAATCCTCACAGGTCCATATTCTCTTATAAAAAACTACTCGTCCAATGACAAAACACTCCTCTGCGAAGGCTTGTCCAACTTCGAGAACTCCTCCTTGGCGGCCTTACGAATCTCCTCCTCTTGAGCCTTGGTTAACGGCCTCACAACCTGGTTAGGAGGAACAAAACGGAACTTTCCGAACCCAAACTCTCTGTCGGAGATCTTGTTCAAGACATACAACTGCAGTCTCACGTAACCAAGCAATGCCTCGACGTGGCGCATGTCTACGTTTGGATCACCGGAAAACACATTTCTCCACAACGCTGCGGCCAAGGTTATGTCATCAGTCATCAAGCCCTCATCGTATGAGAGCACAGAACCCAAGAGCTGGGTGTGGTAGTCCTTGAGGTAGCCTTCGATGATACGGTTCAGATGGATCTTCAACTCTTCACTCATACGCAACTCCATGTCCTTGAAGAAACGGTCCACCAAACGCTGCTGGTAGGTTTTCCCGTATTTGAATGGCATCGCACGCATGCGCACGTTGAGAATCCAATAGTGCAAGGTTGTGATCTGGAACCACTGACTGAACAGCTTGGGCAACATCAAGGTTTCGTAGTAGAACCGTGCTGTGTCGCTGAGTGGTTCGTCGGGGTAATAGAGTGCCTGTTTCTTGCACTCACCGTAGTAAAGTGAGCCTGCGATGGGGCCCGCGCGTGTCTTGTCCATATCGATGGAAAAAGTGCGAATGACTTGTTCACCAATGCTTTGGGCCCAGCTGGACATTTTGAAGGTTGGATCATTCTCGATCTTGTGGTCTGAAAGAAACGGGCGTTTGTACAGAGCCTGACGAGGGGCCTTTTTAAGCAACTTCTGCTCCACGTGAGGGAGGGTGGACTCTTTAGCGAGCTCTGCCGGAGGCACTGCTTCTTCCTCGGTATATTTCTGGAATGGTCTCGATGACGAGAAAGAGGCCGTAAACACAGAGGGTGTGGTCTTTGCCACAAGCTTTGTTGACCGTAACATGAGGATAATTTTGGTGAAAATAGTTTTTTCGTAAAGACCATTTGAGGTTAGAACGAGCGAACTGAATGAGCGAACGAACTTCACGAGCAAAGCGAGTGAAGTGAAAGAGTTAGTGAGTGAGTGAGTGAAAGAGTGAGTGAGTGAGTGAGTGAGTGAGTGAAAGAGTTAGTGAGTGAGAAAGAGTGAGTGAGAAAGAGTTAGTGAGTGAGTGAGTGAGTGAGTGAGTGAGTGAGTGAGTGAAAGAGTTAGTGAGTGAGCGAGAGAGTGAGAAGACTTGTTTCTATCTTGTAGGATTCGGTGTAATTTCAGAATGCAGTTAAAGTTGGGACCGATATTTCCCAAGCAGATAGCTTGTGAAAAGTACTTTTTTTCGGATTGTGAGATAATACGGAGTCAGTTGTGAATGGATGTATTGTTTTCTGTTAGTTACTTGAGTCGTCTTCAGTTGAATCATTCTACCAATTTAGTCGTATTCAGTTGAATCTTCTAACCTCTCCTTTCAGTCATTCAGTTCTACTAATCTCCCTTCTTCTCATTCTTTTTACTTGCCAACCTATTTTGTCAAATTATTTAACCTCTTGAAATCTTAGCTCACCGGTGTTTATCTACTTTGCTCGTGAAGTTTGTTCGCTCGTTCAGATATCTCTCATATACTTTAATTCACTCACTCACTCACATCGCTCGCAATGTTCGTTGATTGTTTTATTTCACTGTGTATTACTGATTGTCTAATATGATTGACTATAATTTTTGTTTATTCACAGTCGTTCAGTTCGACTCAAATCGCTTTATAATGTATTATTACAGTCAGTGTGTTCACAATCTCAATATGATATTACCCACCATTAAGTTCGTTCATTATCTCTTTAAGATTATTCATTCGCTTCGCTCATTCAGTTATCGCTCTATATAGTGTTTATATTCATCCGTTCAGTACATTCCCAACCCTCACTAAATCTGTTGATCCCCAGATCTATTTTTTTTTTCCAACACAACCAATGTCCATCGCCGACGCCTTCAAGCGCTTGAATGTCGGCTCAGACAGCGACCATGATCACGTCTTTGCTGTCTCCCATGACTACCTCAAAAGCAAGGACTTCGAGGACACCAAAGCCTTCAAAAACTGTCTTGTCGCTCTCATCAACTTGGACAAGTACAACCGTGCGGAAGAACTCATCCGTAAAGTCCCCGAATCCAGCCAACTAGCACTCGTTCTCGAGATCGCATACGTCTACTATAAGCTCGGTAAAGCCGAAAAATTGTTCGCTTTGTATGATAAGTATTTCAGCGCGGTAGACGGTGGAGTCGCCAGAGGACTCAAGCATATGGCTGCTCAGACCTACTACAAAATCGGTCAATATCAGCAGGCACATGTTCTTTACGGTGAACTTCTTGAAGAAAACGAGTTTGACAACCGTTTGGACCTTGTGACCAACGAAAAGGCTGTTGTATCACAGATAAATTTCGCAGAAAATGCTCGTTTACGTTCAAGGTTTAACCTGGAGTCCCCTTCATACGACTTGCACTTCAATGACGCCCTCTTGGAATTATCCAACAACAACCTCGTTCAGTGTACGGAATTATTACAGCAAGCACGTAGATTATGTGAGGCCCAGAACGATGTTCTTGAACTTCTCCCTATTGTGCTCACGCAGCTGTACGTTTATGATTTACAAGATCGCCACGAAGAAGCCCTCCAGACCCTTGAAGTTGCGCCATTCGAGGATGCCATGCTCTCTCTTATCTTGAAAACTAACAAGTACGCCTTTGCTCACTCAAAGTTAGACAACTTGCTTGACCGTGATTTAGACTATGTGCAGAATGTACATCACTTGAAGCAGAAGTTGACAAGCTCGCAGTATCAGGTGATCATGCGCAACAGCATGCTCTTGCGTTACGTTACACTGACGGCTAGTCCCAAGGTACTCAGTGAGTATTCGAAGCAATTCCCCCAGGACTTGACACCTTTGGTGTACAAAATTCTCATTCACTTGGGCATCACCTATTCGGAGCTTACGCGCAACCCGGGCATTGCTGCACGCAGTGTTGACAGGTACTTAAGAAGTGCACAGGGCCGCGATCGTGTGGCAGCAATCATTTTGCTCATTTACTTAAGTGAAAAGCGGGATAACTTTTCCCAGGCATACTTCCGTTTGAAGCAAGAGTTTGAGCAGAGTTTGTATTCGGACGAGCCCGTCGTTCCTGCTTTATACACTTTGTACAAAACTTTCCTTCCCGAGAGCAGCAGTGAGCTATTGGAGAAGTTGGTGTCAACAAAGGAGGTTGATGCTCAGTACTACCAATTCATCAAACATGTTGGATTTGACGAGTTAAAGAGTGGCAACACCGAAAATGCAAAGAAGGTGTTTGCTCATCTCCAGAAGGTTGGAAATAAGTCTGATGTTCTCATTGAGTGTATTCTCAATAATACGCAGGACAACTTGATGAGCATCGAGAGATTGACGCTGGCTACGCCTATCGATGAGCTTTTGAACACAGACGTTGAGGCTTTGGAGAGGCAGATGCGTCCTGTTGCACGTCCTGTCCCGATTCCTAAGAAGCGTGTTTTTAAGGTGACCAAGAAGCCAAAGTTTGGGCCTAACAAGGTGTTTAAGCCAAAGGAAGAGTACGAGGAGGACGCGGAGCGCTGGTTGCCGATGCGCTTGAGACTGTACTATAGACCCTCCAAGAAGGACAAGAGAAGGGGCCACCAAGGTGCGATTGAGGAACCGGAGAAGGTAGAGAAGGTAGAGAAGGTTGAAAAGAAAGTGAGTACCCAGAAGAAGAGTAAAAAGAAAAAGGGAAAGAAGTGATGGTGTGAAGATAATATAGGAATGAAGAGA
>JAJLWI010000047.1:22675-96348 GCA_030674215.1 Kodamaea nitidulidarum
GAATGGAGAGAATATAAGAATGGAGAGAATATAAGAATGGAGAGAATATAAGAATGGAGAGAATATAAGAATGGAGAGAATATAAGAATGGAGAGAATATAAGAATGGAGAGAATATAAGAATGGAGAGAATATAAGAATGGAGAGAATATAAGAATGGAGAGAATATAAGAATGGAGAGAATATAAGAATGGAGAGAATATAAGAATGGAGTGGATCAATGAGTAAGTTGGACGTAGTATCATGAACAGGAGTGATGAGAATATGAGTGTGTCGCGGAAGTAGAGGCTCGATTATTAGACATAGCTGGAATTATCAGAAATAAGGACTTGATTATCTGCAGAAGTAGAGACTTGATTATCCACAAAAATAGAGGGCTCGATGAAACGTCCACAGAAATAGAAGACTCGCTGTAAATGGGCACTTGATCAACTTATTCCGGGTTTCGAATAGCATTGATGAGGAATGGGCCAGTCAGTATTTATTACTGAAGTGTCACATAACCTCAACTTCTCTTTCATGAGCAGGTGTTACACAACATCAACTCTTTCATGAACAAATATTACACAACATCAACTCTTTCATGAACAAATATTACACACCCTCAACTTCTCTTTCATGAGCAAGTAACTTCTACTACTATCGGCTCGATTCAAATCTCCCAAACAAAACTGAGTGTATCTGCAACTCTCCCAGCCCCAATTGGACCAAACCATCAGTTGGACGAGTCTATTCATATCGGCAGGAATTCGCCCAAAATGTCAAAGGAGTCAGTCAAATTAGGATTAAACTTTTCCTAAACAATAAGACTGATGAAGCCAGAAGTTTGCTTTCAGAACAATCATACGTACTTGACAAAAAACTCAAAAATTCCCTGCGCTAACGGTATCTTTTCTTTTTCCCTGTCGTCATTCTACAGACCACTTGGTAATATGATCGTCCAAAAGCAACTATCATAAGCAATTACTTTTTTACCAATTTTCAGAACTGGCTCCAAATCTCTAGCTCTTTATTGCTATGTGTGCGAGCTCCTATTTCGTCATCGGTGGCATAGGCTCATATCTTGCGATCCGAGACATATCAGAAGATTGATATGAATGGTAAGAGTTTCAAGGGAACTTTGAAGGAAGTCTCAATGCCCGGACAACTCTCCGTAATTCGTATCAAAATGAGCCTTGTATGTAATTTGCTGTTCAGTGGGAGAACACGTTCACTCGGATCATACATTCACGCCATTGCTTGAATATTTCGTCAAACCTGTATATTGTCTACGACAAGAGATAGCAACAGTTGTGTTGCTAAACTATTGCTATCGGTAAAGTATATAAAGCTAGCGATCCATCCTCATTATAGAGCTCCAATAGTATCAACCAATATGACAACCCCACAGACTTTCAAAGGATATGCAGTAGACTCTCCCAAAAACTGGCAAAAGCCCAAATTGGTCGAGTATGAAAGGAAACAAATCAACCCCAAAGACGTTGTTGTTAAGATTGAGTGTTGCGGAGTCTGTGGATCGGACTTGCACACTGTTCAGGGTAACTGGGGTGAATTCAACCGCAAGGACCTTGTTGTTGGTCACGAAATTATCGGTAAAGTGATCGAGATCGGTGGTGAAGTCTCGGAGTTCAAGGTCGGCCAAAGAGTCGGTATCGGTGCCAATGCATCCTCATGTCTCGACTGTAAGAGATGTAACAATGGCAACGAGCAGTATTGTGCAAAAGCAGCAGACACTTACAACGCCCCAGATGTTAGATCTAATGACTACATTACACAAGGTGGATACGCTTCTCACGCAATTGCCCAGGACAAGTTTGTGTTTGCCCTTCCAGATGAGATTGCTTCCGAACACGCCGGCCCATTGATGTGTGCTGGTTTGACTGTTTTCTCTCCTATCGTGAGAAACCTCGGTTATGATCTCAAGGGGAAGACTGTTGGTGTCCTTGGTATCGGTGGATTGGGTCACTTGGCCATTCAGTTTGCTAATGCTTTAGGTGCCAAGGTGATTGTTTTTTCAAGAACATCCTCGAAGAAGGAGGATGCCTTGAAGTTGGGTGGCCATCAATTCGTTGCAACCACCGAGGAGAAGGACTGGGCAGACAAATTGTCTGGTCAACTTGACTTCATTTTGTCGTGTGCTTCTGGTATCGACATGGACCTTGCTGACTACTTCAAAACCTTGGACATTAACTGTAAGTTGGTGACCGTCGGTATGCCTACTGCCAAAGACAACTTTGCGTTTGACGCTTTGACTTTCATTGGTGTTGGTGGTGTCTTTGGCTCTTCACACTTGGGTAACAAAGAGGAGATGTACAAGTTGCTCGAAGTTGCCGCAAAGCACAACGTCAGACCATGGATTGAAAAGATTCCAATTTCCGAAGAGGGTGTTGCTAAGGGTTTGAAGAAGATCAACGACGGTGATGTTAGATACAGATCTGTTCTCGTTGACTACGACAAAGTCTTTTAAATTTGTATAGATTATAGAGGGGTATGGATTATAGAGGAGAATAAAAATAACGGCTGCAAAATTAATGTATACCAAATTAGTAATGGCTGCAAAATGAGACAAATAATGGCTGTTAAATGAAACAAAGTAATGGCTGCAAAATCAATGTATAGCCAAAACAAGTAACGGCCGCAATAAGTTGTGCAAAAGTGTACCAGCATCTTCTATCACTGGAGGCTGAGGTGATTAATACTACTGTGCTAAATCCTAAATGTTTATTCTATTCAAAGTTTCTATACACAGTACAAATTATACCTCCTCATTCCGAGGGTATCTTATCTGTTGCCGTAAATTATGCCAAATCAATCAAAAACCGTTCAAAACGCTTCAGCCTTTTCAAAGTCATCTCTTATGATGTTAGACCTCTCGCACATCTGCTGGAAAATACTGCCCTTCTGGTTGAACAAGTTCCAAGGAGTGTCAAACTCACGGATCTCACCCTTGTCCAACACCAAAATTCTATCGTAGTTAATGATAGTCTTCAATCTGTGCGCAATGCACAAGATTGTACAGTGACCGAACTCCTTGATAATGGTGCTTTGGATCTTCGAATCAGTTTCATAATCCACCGAGGATGTGGCCTCGTCCAAGATCAATATGCGGGAATCTCTAACCAACGCACGCGCAAATGCAATCAATTGCCTCTCACCAAGGGAGAAGTTTGCACCATCATCGTCAACCAACTGGTCTAAGTGGAACTTATGCATGGATTCTTCCTCGTCGTCAGTCTTGAATTGCTTCTTTACTGATTCCAATCTTGAGCCCTCAATCAAACCCGTTCTACGTAAAGCATCCCAAAGTCTGTCGTCGGAACTTTCACCAAAGGGATCCAAATTTCTTCTGATAGTTCCACGGAACAAAACGGGGTCCTGTGGAATAATAGACAATTTAGATCTCAATTGCTTCAAACCTAAAGTTGAAATGTCGACATCGTCAATCAAGATCGAGCCAGACTCCAACTCGCTGAGTCTGTACAAAGCTGTCATTATAGAGGATTTACCCGCACCAGTACGTCCACAAATACCAATCTTCTCAGAAGGCTTTATCGAGAAATCCAAATCTTTCAAGACAAGCGGTAAACCAGGTCTGTAGGCCAAGTTTACATGATTGAATTGGATCGAGCCCTTCTCGGGCCATGACTCTCTTGGGGAGGTCTCTGTGATAACGTAGGGTGCCTCTTCGGGCAAACCAAGAGCGTACTCAGTCAAACGCTCAGCGGAGTTCATCTCGTTTTCAACCTGGGTGAAGGTTCTGATAAGCATCGACAACTGGCCGGCAATCTGGAAGACATAGGACAATAATAAACCAACAGATGCAGGGGAAATGTTGAAGACGCGGAACACACACAAGAATGCAATCAACAAAGAAAAGCCACAAGCAATCATGTCCATGTGAATGGCCAACCAACGCTGGTTGGCAATAGTGATGTAGTATGCCTCGTTCATGTTGTTGATACACAAATCGTTCCTTGAAATGAAACGATCGGCACTCTTATAGGCCAATATGGTGGGCATACCGGACAAAGTCTCGTTGAAATTGTTGTACACAGTGGACCTCTGAAGTGCCTCCACGCGCTTAACCTCACGAGCAGAAGACTGGTAGAAGTTGGCTACTGCAACAAACAAGAAGCCAAGGAACGGGATTGCAATGGCGAACCACGGCAAATAGATGATACACAAGATCAAAACACCAACGATGTTGCAAAAGGTGTACAAGAAGAAACGCAACTGGTCTCCAATCTCGTTATCCAATACATCAGTATCCTTTGTGAAACGGTTCAAGATACGTCCCATGGGCGTAGTGTCCATGAAGGACATTGGGGAATGCAAGATCTTGCCCACGGCCATAACATTCAAGCGTACCGACGCGGTGTTGGTGATGTACACCAAAATTACAAACTCAAAAAGTAAGAAAAAGAACGACAAGAAGGTGAAAGCCACATAGAGACCAATGTAAAACTTGTCAGGGCGGCCCTTGAACTTGAGTTCAGTCCAGAAAGATAACCATGTGTTTGTGAACAACTGGAAGAACGTCGCCAATATCATACAGAGCAAGAAAACAGGAATCAACACATAGGGCCCCACCTCTCCACTTCCAATCCGGAAGTAATTCACGTACACCTTGTAAGAAATCCCGTTGACCGCCTTCTTTTCCACGGACATCAAGTTTCCTTTGTGCGTGTTATTCTCGTTGTAGTTCCTGTGCACGGCTTCCTCATCATCCACGATGTGTGACTTTCTAGACACTTGTCTTTCAATCTGCTCACGCTCAATTTCATGCACCTCTGCGTCCTCGTACTTGTCCTCTGCGGTGACCTCTACAGGACCATCGGCAATGCTCTTTTCGCTCTCCTCGTCCTTGGACTCGCTGTTGAAAGCCATCAAACTTGCAAACCCAGCGTTCTTCACTTTCAACTCTTCCAAGGTGCCGACGCTAATGGTACCATCACCATTCAAAAAGACAATACGATCTGCTGAGCCAATGAGCGAGAGCTGGTGGGTCGCCAATATTCTCGTCTTGTCCTTCATCATCCCCAACAAACAGTTGTTAATAATGTGCTTCCCCACTCTGGCATCAACTGCTGACAAAACATCGTCAAGAAGAATGATCTCCTTGTCGGCATACACAGCTCTAGCCAAGTTGATTCTTGCTTTCTGACCTCCGGACAAGGTAATACCACGCTCACCGACTTCGGTCTGGTCTCCCGCAGGCAAAATCTCCAAGTCACTTTCCAAAGAACACGCATATACAACCTGCTTGTATCTCTCCTCGTCGTGCTTTGCGCCAAAAATGATGTTATCCTTCACCGTGGCATTTTGCACCCACGGGTACCCACAGAGAAGAAGCGAACCATTCACTGCCACCGAGCCATGTGTGCGGCTCATGAAGCCAGACAACGCACTTAAAAGAGACGACTTGCCCGACCCAATCAAACCGGTAATGACCAAGAATTCGCCCTTGCGAACATTCAAGTTAATGTCCTGCAAGCCCGGGAAGGGCACATCGAGCGACGAACCGGTGTCAGATTCAGCGGAAAGCTTTTCCGAGTGCTTGACAGCAGTGGGCTTTTCCTTGGTTTCAGGAAGGTCATCCTTGTCGGACAAGTCAAACGATTCCCACTCAAACGACGCGTTGGTAACCTCGATGGCCACACCGTTCTGCTCCATTTCTGCCTGCTTTTCGGGCGTGGCCTCGATTCTGGTGGCCTCTGGGTCTGTTTCTGCGGATGCCAAGTACTTCCCCACACGGGTCAAGCCAATGTAGGCGTCGGAGCCCGAGGCCAATGCCATGGGCAACATAATCACCAGCTGGGTCAAAACGTTGAAAAGAGAGATGGAGGAAAAGATGGACGCGGGAGAGCGTCTGTTGTTATCGATCTTGTAGACCACAAGGAAAGAGACCATCGAGGCAAACAAGGTCATGGACATGGCGAAAGCAGTGATGATGTTACGCAAGATTTGCATCTTGTAAATCAAGCGCATCTCCTTGCGACGCACATCAGAGATGTTCTTGTGGTATGGTGGCTCCCATGCATAGAACTTGATGATCTTCAAGTTGTTCAATGCCTCCTTCATGGAGTTCACACGGTTGTCAGTAAACTTGTTTGCCTTGAAACGGAAAGCAAACAACTTCTTGACACACACCATAATGGTACATGAAAACACAAGCAACATGGCGATACCAACGAGCGCTGCCACACCGATGTTGACAATCAAAATCGCGATGGAAATGCCGAGTGTCACGGGGAACACAAACAAGAAAGGCTGGAAACCCAACGCAAAATCAATGCGTGCCAAGTCGGTTCCCATCATCGACGTGATTTTCCCTGTGGAGTACTCGTGCCTACTCTCTGCATTCAAGCGGAATGACTTGGTAAGCACAGCCTTGGTGAGAACGGCCTTGGCCTGTGCACCAGTCAACATCGACCGATAGAAAAAGTGGTTAATTAACAACCCAATCACAAGAACGAGTACCGAAGCACCGATGGAGTAGCCCACACCACGTCCAGCATTAGACTCGACGCCCAACGCACGCCTCGTCACGAACTCAATCAACTTCTTTGTAAGCAATGGGTTGGTGGTCATTCCAACATTGGAGAGGAGGAGGAATAATATGGCAGATGAATATTGCCATTGAAATGTCTTCCAAAGAGCAAAAATGATGACTTTACGAGGAAGCTGGAAATCGCTCAAGTCTGTTTCCTGGTCTACCAGGGATGTTTCTGGGGTTTCGTTGCGCTCAGCGCACTTTTTCGCAATATGTTTGGCACGGGCAGCAGCCAAGTTGCGCTTGAAGTTCTTCTCGAAATTACTTGTCATGTGCTCGACCTTGATGTCATCACCAAGGGTGAAGAAGTCCTCGGGCTCCAAGGTTCGGCGGTAACCGCGCTTCATCACAGGGAAAAGCCACCAGAAAAAGATGCGTGAAATGATGTTGGCTGACTTGTCAGGGTAGTCGTACCGTTCCTCGGGAGTTGGAAGATGGGGCACTTTGCTGGAGAGCATCCACGATAGTAATCGCTTCTGTGCCTTGAGCTCATGTGCCTCCACGTCGTGTTTGTTCATTTCAGACATGTTGAAAAAGCTACACGGACTTTGTGCGGATTTTGTGCTTATGTAGTGATGATGCGGCACGGCTACAAACTATTCCCTATCCGTATGTTATATGCAGGAATAAATTTTGCCACCAAAGTGGATGCTATTGCTAATTGCTAATGGTTAGAGATGGTTTGTTGATATGCTGGTTAGAGCTGATTTGTTGATGTGTTGATGTGGTGATGTGTTGATGTGCTAATTGCTAATTAGTTAGAGCTCTAAAAGATCCAAATGTCTCAACGTTAAGGGCTTGGTGTTTAATATTTATACTAAGGTAGTCTACACTTTGTGATCAGCCATACCCTTTGATGATCCATACTTTTTGATCAGTACTCTTTACTCCATAGTCTACTCTATACTTTTTGGTCCATACTTTTTGGTCCATACTTTTTGGTCCATACTTATTTAAACTTTATTGTCTATACTTGTGACTATATTTTATGAAGTTTTGCTATTATGCTCATGTTGAATTTTCCATCGATTATGCTCTTCATTCTCCTCCTTTAATCTCTGTAATCATCTTGCTATGACCTTTCGGTATCTTGTTCTGCCATGCTCCACTCTACTATCTCTGCTCGTGTGAATTCTTTCAGACGGATTTATCGGCCCTAGTGAAAGGCTTAGTAAGCTCTTTTTTAGCCGCTTAGACGAACGGTTGTCCTGTATATAGGAATATCGTATAGTTCATTACTAATGATGTGGGGGTGCCCCAGCGATATTACGAGGTGTAATGAAGTGTAGATTTTCGAGTGAACGAGGTGTGATGAAGTGAAGATGTTCGGGTTATCTAAGTGGGATAGTGGGAGATATACAAGCGATATTAAGAGACGGAATAGTATATATAAGTGATATTAAGAAAGGAATGGTATATACAAGTGATATTAAGAGATGGACTGATATGGAGATTCTCAAGTGATCTTAAGAGATAAATGATGTTAAGAGATGGACCGATATGGAGATTCTCAAGCGATAATTTGATGCTAAAGCGAAGATGGAATAATTTAATGCTAAAGCGAAGATGGAATAATTAATGCTAAAGCGATATTAAGAGAGTGACTAATTTGATACTGGCGATTTTAAAAGATGCACTGGTATAGAGATGCTCAAGCGACTAGGTCAAACGATGTATAGATGTTGATACTATGAGGTGGAATTTAAGGGCTCCCCAGCAATATTATAGTTACTTTGAAGGGACATCTAACTCACTCACTTAACTCGCTTCGCTCGTTAAGTTCGTTAGATCGCATGCCAGGTTATATACGAGGCCGAGATTTGGAAATTCCCAAAAGTATTACGGGGTCGTCAACTGTCTGTATTAATGGTATAAAAGTAGCGCGGGATCGCTTGTCTAAGGTTCCCGCTTATCAGAACTGAAATCATGACCTAGGTCTCAATGCTCGATATCAAGCTTCACATTTGCTTGTTTCGATGCTCGAAAAATATTAATCTTCACAATAGATTGGTATCAATGCTTATTTAAAGCTTCACAATTAGATCGGTATCAACTCCCACTTAAAGCTTCACAATCTGTTTGGTATCAATGCTCACTTAAAGCTTCACAATTAGATCGGTATCAACGCTAACTTAAAGCTTCACAATTAGATCGGTATCAACGCTAACTTAAAGCTTCACAATCTGTTTGGTATCAACGCTAACTTAAAGCTTCACAATTAGATCGGTATCAACGCTAACTTAAAGCTTCACAATCTGTTTGGTATTAATGCTCACTTAAAGCTTCACAATTAGATCGGTATCAACGCTAACTTAAAGCTTCATAACCTTCTCGTATCAACGCTCACTCAGCTTCACAACTCGTATCAATGCTCACTTAATGCTCACAATCTGCTCGTGATCAAATCATCAAACCCCGCATTCTGCTGGTGCTCAAAGACCTCTTGTACGCAGGCTTCCTCACCTTGCTTCTCAAGGTATCTTCCTCCTCCTCTACGCTTCCAGAGCGCACTATATACCGGCACAGACGCCTCGATGGAGTCACGAAAGCAGGCGCATTGGTGTACAAAGGTCCTGTTTCACGCACCGATCTATGCTCAAAAAGCTCACGTAATTGTCTACTTTCACCCCCAACATGCAACTCAGCAGGATACTCCGCAATGCTGAGGTTTTTTAACGGCATCCTGGCCGGACGGGCAACTACTGCATGTGGCTGTAAAATGTTCTCCTGATCGGCATGGTTCGGATTGTTTGTTGCCGGTGGCGAGACCTCTGATGCTTCTTTTGGCACTTTGTCTTCGAATATTTTAAAACCCAACACCGGCTTCTTCGGCGTGGACTTTTGCCTGAGCGGAGTGTGCTTTGTGAAGGGATTAATCACCGTGCTTTTCTTGAAAGGCAGTGCTACGTTGGACGTCTTGGGTGACAACACCGAACGCACTGGGGACCGACTGGGCGACAATGTCGAACGCACTGGAGAACGGCTGGGCGATCTCATGCTATAGGTTCTCTTGATCGGGGAAGGTGTGGTCGACATACTTTTTTGCTTTGGTGCGAATTCGCGCATTATAAAGCTACGATGATCGCGTTGAAAGCATTTTTTGGAATTTTGTAGACGTGATTGTGGCGGAACAAGAAGGAGCTACAGGAAAAAGGTTAAATAGAATGCGGGAAAAAGGCAATGTTGCGCGGGAAAGTTTTGTAGGAGCTATTCGGTACCCCTGGCTTTGTTCATGCTTAAGGACCCTCTCTCCCCGTTTGTCTGTCTTGCTCACAGCCGTTTATAGGCCTTTCTATAGCGAGCGCGTGACGGCGTATTTTTTTTGCCAACGCGTAAAATAGACGGGTGGAACAAAAACTGAAGGAGTGATGGTTGTGAGCAGATGAGGAGACAAGGCTGTCATAGGCCGGAGGTTTTGCGCTACGTTTAAGAATTAAATAATATAGGGTAATTGCTTATTAGCGGGGATTTCGGCAATCGACAGAGTGGAGTGGTGAATGAGGAATGACGAGGATACTGACGAGGATACTGAGGAGATACTGACAGGATTCTAAACAAGGAACTCAAAGAATACTGACAAGTAAAAGGAATAACAATACTAAACAAAAAATTCTGAAAAATACTGAATAAACATTTTAGGAGTACAATCGTTATCTTCATTTAACCCGTTCTTTGCCCTCTGGGCAAATCACATTGCTTCACATTGCTTCTCCTCACAGGTTTGCAGCTGAAATAAATCAATGCTCTGAATCTTTCCCCAAGGGGATATTTGCAGCTACTTAAATTCGTATCTCCACAGGGGCTATTTCAGCTATCTAAATCTGCAATGCAGATAAATGAATTGCTATGGGGTTGCCAAGGCGAGCGAGCGAACGACTGAACGAGCGCAGCGAGTGAAGTGAGTGAGTGAGTGAAGTGAGTGAGTGAGTGAAATGATTGAGTGAGTGAGTGAGTGAATTGTAAATGAGTAAGTACTAGTGAGTAAGACTAGTGAGTAATACTAGTGAGTAAGTACTAATTTCTAAGTACTAGCGAATTAGTACTAGTGAATATTAGTGAGTAATATCAACCAGTGGTTATTTCCTTCACTACACCCTGCACCCTAGCAATTATTCGGTCAATTGTATCCCCAATCAACCTACTGGACCCAGGAAATAAACAATTGCTAATATACTCACTCGTAAAGGTGGTGTTACATTTGTTTGTTCAGCTTAGTGTGCTCAATTAATACTCAAAATACTCACTATTTTAGTGCTTATACAGTTTAATATACTCACAAAATACCCACTTTACTTTAGTGTTTATACAGTTTGATATACTCACAAAATACTCACTTCACTTAGTGCTTATAGCGAACGAACTGAACGAGCGGAGCGAGTGAGGTGAGTGAGTGAACTTATACCATATATACAGATTTCTTGTAAGACATAATCACTAGGCCTTGACTGACCTTGCTGAATCTCATTTTACTATACTCACCTATATACTAGCTCACTTTAAGGCGTATTCACACACAAAATACACGTTCTACGTATTTAGTGTTATACAGTTTATACTCTCCTATATACTCACCTATATACTCACCTATATACTCACCTATATACTCACCTATATACTAGCTCACTTTAATGCGTATTCACTCACTCACTTCACTCGCTGCGCTCGTTCAGTTCGTTCGCTCGCTCGCTAACCCCTGTAAAAATGACTCTCCACAAATGGCAACTTGGTCACAACCGCATCTCTCAACTTCCCCCTCACCTCAATCTTCACATTTGACCCGATTTTGGCACTCTTGTCGATGTACGCCTGCGCAACATTTCCTCCCAAAGTCGGGGACGGCGAACCGGAAGTCACATAGCCAATCTCCTTGCCCTCACCGTTGAAGATCTTGTTGTCGCCTCTTGGTGCAGGACCCTTGGACGTCAAACCTATGCGTCTGTGTGTAACCAGCTTCTTGTCAGCCAACTGCAGCAAGATCTTGGAAGCACCGTTGAATGTACCATTCTCCCTACGTGACTTTGGAATCAACCAGGCGAGCGAAGCCTCAATAGGAGTAATCTCCTCCGTCAACTCGTGTCCGTACAAACACATACCGGCCTCGAGTCTCAAAGAGTCTCTCGCAGCCAAGCCAATGGGGCGCACACTCTCAGGGTACTCCTTGATCAATGTGTTGAAGAAATCCACAGCACGAGCACTCTCTTCAGGCGTGGACGATGGGATTGATAACTCAAAACCATCCTCACCAGTGTATCCAGATCTCGCCAAGTGCACAGTTCCGTTGATAGGTGCCTTGAGCTCCACAAACTTGGTCTGGCCAAACACAATCTTGGACAAGTCCTCATTGGTGAACTTTTGCAAAATCTCCGCCGCCTGAGGACCCTGTACTGCAAGCAAAGTCCCCTCAAACGTTGTGTGCTTGACGTCTTTTTCAATTGCAGACTTCGCTTCAGTGATGAATGCTACATCCTTTTCGCGACAACCTGCATTGGTCACCACGTAGAAGCTGTCATCCCCATGCTTGGTGATGATGCAATCGTCCACAACCCCACCATTTTCATTGAGCAACACCGAGAGTGACAGCTGGTGTGTGTCAAGCAACCCCAAGTCAATTGGGGTGATTTTCTCCAACAATTCGACGGCACCAGCACCAGAAACTTTGTGCTGCAACATGTGGCTAACATCAAAAAGACCGCACTTGGAGCGCACCCAGTTGTGCGACTCGATATGTGACTGTGTATTGTAAAGCACAGGCATCTCAAACCCCGCGTAAGGCACCATTTTTCCCCCAAGTTCGAGGTGTGCAGAGTGGAGGGGGGTTTTAAGAAGTGGTTTTGTTGAATATCTTCTCATGATAGTTTGTAAATGGTAGTGTTATAGCTGAAAGCTCGAATGATAGGTTAGCAATCTGAAGCAATGGTATATAGCTTGAAATGATTGTATATAGATGAAAGCTTAATAGTATCTATTTCTTGTAGTAGTTCTTCCGAGCTATGTTTTATAGCCAACTTTTTGACTCCGCTGACTCGGCTCACGAGTCACATGACTCTGGCAAGAGCTACCATGGCTGCAAAAATGCCCCATATGGCCATTGCCCCGAGCACATAGCCCAATATGCTGGTGGCTTCCTGCTTATACAGACGATGTATGGGACATATACTGTGTTTACGTGAGTATTTCCACATCGAATGGAGGGTTATGGCCACAACCGCCATCCACAAGAACGGCATGATAAAGCCGCACCAAAGGAGCACGTAGAGTCTTTTGCGATGCTTCTGGAAGTGTATACAAGCACTGCAATTGCAGATGGGTGTTTCTACCTGCAGATGAGCAACGAATAGAAGTCTTTCTCCTGAAAGTTTGATGGGGTAACCCGAGGAGAATGCATCGATTTCCGATGACTCTGCGCGATGTTGCAAAAGGCCCCAAGTTGGGTTCGATTCTTGAGCGTCCATTATCGGAATATTAGTAGGTACTTTGAGTATGGAAGAGTTGGCCTTAGGTCTGGGAGTTGGCCTTAGGTAGTTCAAATTGGACCTCAACTCTGGGTACTATAAGTTTGCAACAATTGAACCTTATATCTTGTTAAAAAGCGATAGACAAGATTTCCTAATTTGGAAGCATGAATGGCTAGATGTGAGACGCATGGAACATTATAGATATCGTTCGGCTAGTGTTCCAGCATAGTTTGATGTCTACTTGACAATCTTCTAGGTTCTTTGTGGGATATACCTGCATGTGAGTCTATTTACATGAATTTGTTAAATTTTGTAAAAAAATGGAGTGAATAAAGATGGGATTTGAATAAAGATGTGGTTTAATAAGAATTTGCATTCCGCAATGTTTTGACAGTTACCGGGTGTGATTATTGCACACTAGTTCAATCGATCTATAATTCAACATATGCATCGTTTTTCCTGAGTAGTTTCAGTGTAGTGTAGAGTATATTGTAGAGTATAGTGTAGAGTATTAGTGTAGTGTAGAGTATAGTGTAGTATAGAGTATTAGTGTAGTGTATAATATTAGTGTAGTGTAGAATATTAGTGTAGAGTAGTTAAAAGTGTAAGGTAAAAAGTATTGCGCAGTTTAGAGTAGCCCAAATCAATCGAGTACTTTCAAAATCCACACAATCGTTCATGTACGCTGTGTGATATCCCATATCAGCCTTGCCGTATTTTTTCTCCATGTCCTCCAAGCTTGACATCACCAAGATCGTCTCAGCGCTTGCATCCACGAAGATCAAGGATCGCAACGATGGATTAGCTCTGCTAGAGTCAATATGCAACTCAAAGCTCAAGATAGCAGGCAAGCAGGTTAAACTCCTCATCCTGGCAATATTTGAGCTTCTTACACACGAGTCTGGAATTTACAACAACAACGCGTCCTCCTTGGTAGAGGAACGCATGGTACGAGCATCCAGTTGCTTGAGAATCATCACGTCAAAGGCAATCGAAAAATGCAACCTCAAATACAAGGCGTTTCTGGATCTCGTCGCCCTGATCATCGGTCATTTCACTGACCTTGTACCTTGCCAAACAGATCTAATCACTACAGCAGGTCTTGTACTTCAACAAGGTCACTTCAAAGATCACCTCACAAGAGTGGAGTGGAGACGAATATACGATTTCTTGAAGAAAGCCATACGAAGCGCTCTAGAAGGATATGACGAGACAAAAGGTACCGAGAAGCTTCTCATTGAGCTGTTCAGGGCTTTACATGATTTACTCCAATGTAACAGGGACGTATCCATCAGCTATCTCCAGCTATTTGACAACTATTTCGACGTGCTTTCTCTAATCCTGCAGACTGTGCGTGTTATTAAGAAGGAAAACCTCTTGGTTGTGCTAGTGTTCAAGATCATCAATAAACTCACCACAGTGCTATCCACGCAGGATTTCCGCTTTGTGCAGAAGTTGGTTCACATCGGACTAAAGTTGTGTCTAACCTTCCATCGCATAACATGGGATTCACTCAATATTGAGCTCCTCGTGTTCTTGAATCTGGCTGCCACTCACAACTTCATCAACATTTCCCATTTGCCCAGCCTAATCGGTAGCAGCGATGACATACAGGTGGAAGGTAGCGACGAAGACGAAGCAGAGACGTCTATTCGATCGCCACCACCGAAAACGGCCCACACCGACTCCGATGAGTTGGTCTTGGCGTACAGAATCAAAATGCTCATTCATGATTTGATTGCAAAAATGAACACCGGTGCGTTCAAGTTCGAAGATGGAATGATATCGTTTCTACACCCGGAGTCTAGACCGACTGCTTCGTGGTTTCAGCTAAGATCGATTTATTTGAGCTCGCCGAACCCCAAATCATGGTTGCTTGCCAATGGCATCTCAAAGCTCCTCATGACTTTCTTCAGACTAAAACTGCGGCTAGCTCAGGGCTTCATCCCAAACAGCCGCATGTCCTACGAGATCTTCGATAACATGGTTGGTGGCACACTACTCAGTAAACGACCCAAGTTGGATGTCATCAGCGATGCATTGCGCCAGTCCCATCATTCTCTCGAATTCTACAACCGTTTGCTAATGTGTAAATCAGAAGAGCGCATACAACAGGTGGGGTTGCAAATTCTCATCTTTCACTGGGAGAACGGTTTTGTAAACGAGATGAAGGAGGAAATTATAGATTATTCCGAGGACGTTTCTTTTGAAATCCCATCTGAATATCCCTCCTTCTCTCTCAATATCCTCCTCAAAAGCATCTTGGGTACCTTCGACAACAATAAGTTACATTATTGGTCATTACTAGCGTCAAATTCTCTTATCAATGCGACCTTGCCGACGGGAAATTTGCAATTAAGGCATCTTTTCCTGACTTTGAAAATCGCCCTCCAGCTATTAAAGCACGATACATGGAGCCCAGCCGCGTGTATGCTCGTTTACAACGTGATTCACCATAGATCAAATGAGGATTTGTCGCGTCATATCGACAAGTCTCTTGTGACACAGTTAGACAACCTTGTAGATTTGTCTGAAATCAACGGCCCTTACACTATCTCAAACCAGAGTTTCTACTTGTGGTATGCCATCTGCAAAGTCGTCAAAGACAAAAACTTGTCAAAGAGAGCAATTCTAGGTGAAAAGATCCAGAACTGGTTACTAGCTAAATGGCAGCTTTCTTTCAACGGCAAAGAAAACTTGGCCCAGCATGTATCCGGATTGCCTGATTTCGTATGCTGGCTCTGTGGTATATCTACAAAGCACAGTATTCCACATTACGCTCCGAATTTATACGATGGACCACTTGGAGAAGTGGACCTTTTCCAAAGAAGCTACGTTGTTTTGGAGCAATTCATGCTTTTACAGCAAGGGGAAAAGTTTAATGAACATGAATCGAAGGCATCTCCGGAACCATTGGCCAAGAATCCTCATGCTGAAGACCTTTTGGTGAAAGTTTTGGATACTATGCAAAGTGTCTCCAACACAGAACCCATAGCAGCGTTGAACTGGGCACTTATAATGCAGCAGATTGCACTGATTTTGGAGGAGACGCCAGCATTGAGCCACGTACTCTCCTCAATGTCATACCAATTGAGTGTTGTTCTCGAGACATTTGTGGACTCAGAGTTTCTGGGGGTCGAATGCCTAAAACTCCTTAACGAACTTCCCCTAGATTACTGGCCCCGCGCGGACTTCCCCTACGACCGCATGATTCTGCTTTTGCCTCAACTCGTCCAGCCTATACAAAAAACTGGCCATGACATCACATTGATGGACTTCGAATTCACCGAAAAGCACGAACGAAGTGAACAGATTGTCTCGTACTACCAGGTTCAACTGACCCCCAATGTTGCAGTTCGCGCAATGGACTTTCTCATCTCAGTGCACATACAAAGGGCCAGCGATATAAACGTACTATTGTCCTCAGCACTTACATTCTTGGAGTCCGTCAGTGCAACCGAAACGCTTTATGCCGTCCATAGATTAGTGGAGCAACTACTTGGTGGAAAAACAGCGAGAATTCAGCTCAATGACGCTACCGCTTATTCAATGTCGAGATTAGTGAGGCTTACCGGAGAGAAGTTATTGACCGACCATGCGATTGAACGCAATGAGTTGACCTTGATTGTTATCTCGCGTCTTATGTCGGTGTGTCTTCCCCTCAGGATTGATGATGATGGGTTTAGGAAAGACTGCTATGACATGTGCCACTGGTTGGCCAAGTGCGGAGAGAAGGAATTGATTTTGACTCAGCTTTCTGCATTTGAGTTTTCCAAGTTTATTGTTTCCTTCTTGAGCTGTAACGACGAGACTGTGTTTAGCAATGTCCAACTTCGAGGCATCTCTCTACAGTATTTCGAGTTGGTGCCTAACCTTATCAAAAGCAAATTACTGAGCACCTTCTGCAATTTCATCAGTACGCTTAGCCCACTTGGCCAAGCATCGTGGTACAATAGTTTGTTTGAGAGTTTCGGAGGTGCCGAACAATCGGTAGAGACCAGTGCAACTTATACCCTCTTCTTCAGCTCACTTGCCGGAAGCTCAACTCAGACCATGCTCTCTTCGCTATTCAATTTGCTCGAGCTTTCACGATTCTCGTACTTTATGCCATACTTGAACACTGCACTTGGTATCTTTTGTTCAATTTTGCACATTCAAACACATCGAGGGTTATTCAAGGCTCTAAGCTTGGAGATCTTGAAGTGCTGGATGCAGTTCAGCAAGGTGGACATGTTCCCTTTCCAGCTTTTCGACTACCCAGAATTGCCCAAATTCGTGAGCGCAAACTACCGGGAGTTGATTGCGATTGGGCTTGCAATTAAAGACAGTAAGTTTGACGAAACCTTGTTGGATATGATTGTGGATATTAGAGCGACTCCTGTCAACGTCTTAGTTGGCGAAGCGCTTTCGCTTGCTATTCCATTGGCGTACTGCGGTGAGGGAGTCAGAAACCAAATTTTCGAAATCCTCCCCAGCTACTTAGGTAATAATGTCAGACACGAGTTCGAGGCGAAGTTGTCGTTGATAGTCCTTGGAATAATCAAGTACACTGATACGTCCCAAGAGCAACAACTCCTTGAACTCTTTCCTCATTCAGAGTTGGCCCGCAAGCTTGTGGGGAAATCAGAGAAAATCGAGAATTCATGTGAAACAACCATCTCCTTGGCTTCGAGCTTGGAGTTGACTCGAAAGTTAATCCAAAAATACCACCCTTCTGAGTTCTGGACGAATAAACTGACCTTCTTCATGTTGAGGAGGTTGTCACTTTTGTTTGAACCTGCGATAAATGACGACATCCGCATTTTGTTGCTCCGGAAGATGAAGTATGTTTTGATTATGAGCGGCATACTCGATGAAAACATTAGGGAGTTGCTCACAGAAACATTGTGCCCACTTGTCAAGGAGAGTTACGCCAAAAACGACGTACTCTCAATTATAAGCGCTATGGATATGGGAAGTCATGAGGTGTTTGACTGTGCTAATTCGGTCCTTCAAGTCACAAAGATTTTGGCTGGTACTATCAACGTTGAATGTGACTCGCATCTAGACAAGCTCGCTGGTGTGAAGACGTACGTGGAACGCGCCCGAGGTACGTTGAGCATTTATCCCATACTTCAAGCCGCTGTCGATTGCATTTATGGGGATGAGGTACGACTTGATACAAAAGTGATTTCGGACTTTCTAGGAGATGTGAGCGTATCTGAAAACCTAAAGAAAGTGGCTTTAAATTTGGTCCTGTCACTATTTTCACGCGTGTCACAGACGGCGGTTCTGGTCCCAAACAAGACCGTCAGTAAATTGTTGTACGAGTTCACACCTAAAGTACAATGCAAAGAATTTCTGACATGGGCTTGCAGGTACCTTTCGCTGTACTACCTTGGAAGGGGACAAGTTGAAAACCAAATATGTGATGAATTCACAGGATTATCAGAATTCATAGAGTTTGAAGGATTTTCCAACATGACAGTGCACAGTGGATGGGATGACCCGGACGCCGAGCGTCTGTTTTCTTTTGGCCAAAACGTCAGCCTCATGGACGAAACTTGGCGAACCGTAATTTCCTACTGGAAAAAGGGATCACTGGAAGTTGCAGCTTGCGCCGAATCGATACTCGGTACAATCATATTTGAACACAAAAGAGATTCTGCGGCAGTGGAGAAAGTGATGAACTTTAGCAGTGTCCTCTCACCTCATGCGCATTTGTTGCCCCTAAACTTTGACACTTGCATTCTTTTAAATGACAGCGATGTCGAGGACTTGGGTGATCACATCGAACACGTGGTGAGGAACCTAGATACTCTTGTGATCAATGAACCCATTGAACTTTGGACCAAACGCCTATTTTTGGCCCTACTACTGGAGATAGCCAAGGAAACTAGACTTGCAGCACTCATTGCAAGCTTTGCAATAAAAGTACCGGGGTTTTCACAAGATGCATTGCCTTTCTTCACATGCTACTTTATTAACTCTCGAGGAACCGACACGGTGACATCTCTTTTGAAAGCATTTGCATCCATTGAGAATGCGGATGAGGCATCCATAGAGCTATTTCTTAAAATTCTTCTTTTGATCAGAGTGGGTCTGAGGAAGAAGATACAGAGTTTCGTTGAAATTATCGATTCCATTGACATTGGGGCCTACTTCCGTTTGGCTTCGAAAACTAAACTTTCGCGAACAGCCATGATGCTCTTTGAGGACTGGAAATATGGGTTAAATGACCCTATTATAACACAAAAAGATGCGAAGTCGTTGGCCGTGGTCTATCTGGAAATCAACGATGCGGATTTGTTGGCCGGACTTCCGACAGAAACTACTGTTGAATATGCTTTGAAGAGTTTGGACCAACTTCATTATACTAGTGCTGTTTTGGATGAGAGAATGGGTATGGGTCTAAATACTGATGGAAAGTCTGACCCATCCAACTTACACTCAAATACTTCACCAATGGTAACATCTGCCCTTTCACACGGGATGATGAGCGTGGCTAGTATGATATCGACAACACCCGAGCAAAGCTATGAGTGGGCGTGGAAGCTTTGTCGCTGGGAACTTCCTGTTGGTCGTGAGCCCACAGATGAACATTCTGTCATATACAAGGTGTTGAAACAAATCCACGACGCACCTGGTGAAGCGTTATCAGTGTGTGACAATATTTCACTAGAGTTATTTGCAAACAGAACTTCCATGCATACACGGGACTGGCTTAGAACACTCACTGTTGTGGACAGTGTACAAGACATCTTTGCAAATGGGGATTTACTAAAATGTGTGGCTGATTTCGACCGGAGAACTCAATGGTTCGCTCGAAGCGATATGTCCATCGGTGAGAGCATTGTGCTTGCAAGACAAGTTGCCCTCCAAGTAGCATCCAAGTTTCCTCTCAAGTACAAAAAGTGGGGAGACGACAGTATCTGGCTTGCAGCAGTCAATGAGAGGGCAAAAGTAGGAGAATGGGCGAGGATATCCAAGGAGGAACAGAAAATGGTTCTGGCTATGGTATTTGTCGAAGAGATCGCACAGAGGTTCAGAGGGGATCAGAGAGTAGCTCTCGTGAATTTCTCGAAGTATTTCGCGGCACGGACCCTTTGGACGTACGGGCAAACAAAAATGCCCGTATCATTACTCAAGAGTATTTCTGAAGTGAACTCTTCTTTAGAAACTCTTTGTGTGGATAAATCTCTCATAAGGGCCACCTTGGTGGAGTGGATTTCTCAGTCAAGACAGGAATTGGCAGAAACTATCATGGAGAAATACGTACAGCCAACCGTGCAAGAGTTAGAAAAGAGCTTATCGTCAACAAGTGCTTTTCGTGTCTTCTCTATGCTTGCTCATTTCTGTGATCAGCAGGCTAAGGCTCCCGCACTACTTTTGCAGATCGAAAAACTAGAAAAACGGGTTAATGAGAAAAGACTCGAGATCGATGAACTCAAGGCTCACTACGGCCGTACGTCCGTGCTGTCACAGGAAAAAAAGGCTGTCCAGCGGTTCTACAGTCGACTCAAAAGTCAGCTCCAGCTGGAGTCACTGGACTTGGCTGAAATGCGTGCCAATCGTGAGCGGTTTGCAAGCACCGCAGTGGAGCTTTATCTCAAGAGTGTGACCACGAGTGACGATGAAGAGGTGTTGGACTCGTTCTTTGCACTATGGCTAGAGCGCGCAGATACAGTGTACGATGATTTACACAAAACTATTGCTACACTTCCAAGCCATAAGTTCGTGAGCTGGTCCACGCAACTCATCGCACGGCTTTCTCTGGAAAGTTCTCCTTTTCAAAAGTTACTCCACGGGATAATTGTGCAAATGTGCTTGGACCACCCGTATCACACCTTGTACCAGTTGCTCTCCTTACGAAGACACGAGGAATTTGCAAAAACAAATCCAGCACTTGCTGCCAAGGTATTGGCTGCGAAAAAATTATGTGCAAAACTCGCACAGACTCTGCAAGAGTATCTCGACAAGATATTCAAACCAGTGGAAGGCTTTTGCGAACAGAGTGTTAAACTTGCAGGCTCCAAGCCTGCACGTGGTAGAACAATAATGCTTGACCGCAGACTGTATTGGGTGAGCGAACTTCCAGCCATCCCACCTCCCACTTTGGAAACCAAGATAGACAAAACCATGCAGTATAGCAACGTACCCACGTTTGTGAGCATAGATCCCAAGATATCCATCGCATCGTCGGGGCTCAGCCTCCCCAAAATTGCCAAGTTCACATTGTCAGACGGCCTGCAGCACAAAGTGCTATTCAAAAGCGGGACCGATGACCTCCGTCAAGACTCCATCATGGAGCAAGTTTTCGACAAGGTCAACCACATTTTCTTACGAGACAAAGAAACGAGACGAAGAGCTTTGAATATCCGCACATACCGTGCGATACCATTGGGTCCTACTGCGGGTGTCATTGAGTTCGTACCAAACTCACTAGCACTTATTGACATAGTCAGGCCATACCACCAGGCGCATGATAGGATCACGCTTGATAAGGCCCGCGAAAAGATGAAAACTGTACAAGGAGAGGACAAAACCGAAAGAATAAGAGTCTTCGAAGAGGTTGTCTCCAAAGTCACACCTGTATTACATATGTTTTTCGCAGACACATTTGTGACCCCCGATGAGTGGTACGCCAGCCGTATACGTTACACACGTGGAGTGGCCACCAATTCCATGGTGGGGCATATTTTGGGTCTAGGAGATAGACACTGCAACAACATTTTGATCGACAGACACTCGGGGGAACCTGTCCACATCGACCTTGGGGTTGCTTTCGACCAAGGAAAAAGGTTGCCGATTCCAGAAACCGTTCCGTTTCGCTTGACGCCCGACATTGTTGATGGGTTTGGGTGTTCTGGAGTGGAGGGCACTTTTAGGCGCTCTTGTGAGCATACGTTCCGTGTTTTGCGTGAAAACAAGGAGCATGTGTTGTCGATATTGGATGTTTTGCGGTGGGATCCTTTGTACACATGGAGTCTTTCACCTATTAAGAAAAAGAAGCTTCAGGAAGAAGTTGCTGCAGGAATGGCTGCAAATTTACAGCCTCAAGATGAAGGTAGTGAAGCTGGACGTGCGGTGCTGATGGTGAGCGAAAAGTTGGTTGCGGGAGGCTTGAGTACAGAGGCTGCGGTACGAGAGTTGATCAATGGGGCAACTAGTGTGAACAACTTGGCGTTGATTTATTTTGGTTGGTCTCCATTCTACTAGTAGTGCGTATACAGGGAAAAAAAACGAACCCCACATTAGATTTAATTTCCCAGTATGATTTTTCACTTTCAACAATTACCAGACTCCATGCTGCTTGTTTAATCTTACTTCAAACTTGATGACTACTAATTATCTCGCCTTAGATACAGTATCAGGTGACCGTATGCTTTTAAAAGTCGAAGCATACCAGGAGCATGTAATTATTCAAGGTCTAGATCTATATGCCAAAATCACATCACAAGACAAGATATTCACGGCGGAGCAAAACTGGGCTCTTGTTAAGCAGCTTCTCCTTGAAGAGAGCGATATTTACGACTTATCTCCCCGAAAAGATGGTGATGAGGTGGTCATAAGCTTCAAGACGCGCGAAGAGGTGCCAATTACTGTGGGAAAATTCAAACTACATAAAGACACACGAACAAGTGTCCGAGTAGAGGAGTTCTTAGATGCCTTTGTAGGCCAGAGGAATGCTTTGAAGGCTGAGTTGAAAGAGGCGAGGAAAAGTGTTGTTGAGGTTCGACAAGAGTTAGAGGATATGACGAGGCGAAAGGACGAGACCAAAGCGGACTACGAGTACATTCTCAGAGATACAGAAGAAAAGTTCTACCAGTTGCTTAATGCAAAGAAGGACAGAATACGAGAGTTGACATGGGATGAGCCTTTGGGATTGAATGGGGATTTCACCACCAAGAGAAGGAAGGTTGAACCTGAGATTATTGATGGGGACAAGAAGGTATCTCAATTATCTGTTTCTTTTGAAGCTGAAAGAAATCCATCACTTGAGCTTACCGAGCAAGTGGAGGGTGGAGAGGGTGATGAAGAGGGTGATGAAGAGAGTGACAGGGAAAGTGACAGGGAAAGTGATAGAGAGAGCGATAGAGAGAGTTATAAAGAGAATGACAAAGAAAGTGACAAAGAGAGTGACAGGGAGATCAGAAAGAAAGATTTTAACAGGCATAGGGCGGAAGACAGCATTGAGACATACAATAGGGCTGGGGATATCAGAAAAAGTAAAGTCAAAATCGGCGAGAACATTAGTGGAATTCCAAACACAAAGACTGAGAGGGAAGCAGATGACACCGTTGAGGATGTTTTTGAGTGTGATGGGAGAGATGTGAGCAAGAGTGACGACGATACCGTTGAGGACTCTATCGAGCACGTGAAGCAAGAATATGATTCTGTGATTGGTTCAGGAAACCAAGATACGCAGGTAAGCAGCCAAGGAGAGGGTAGTGACCCACATGTCAAAGATGAGCTGGTTGCATTAGCATTAATGGAACAGATCCAAGCAGAACCTGATGTAAGTGATGCGGAAACAGTGTATTCAGACGATGATTAGTGTATTGGACTTTTAGAACAATGATAGTAATAAATTGAAGATATTGATTTGAGTATTTTGGAGATTGACTTAGTGTTTGAGATTTTAAAGATTTAGACATAATTGACTTAGTGATTGAGATTTAGGAGATTTAGACATGATCGACTTAGTCATTGAGATTTTAAAATTCAAACATGATTCACTTGGTCTAGATCTAAAAATTTAAACATTATTGACAGTCTAGATCTAAAAATTTAGACTTTTAATTTAAACGATTGGGCTAGACTTTGTCTCAGATTTAAGAGATCACTACCATTGTATCAATAGGAAACCCACTCAACATTTTATCAGATTAAATATCAACGTTATGACCAAAACTGGCCACAATAAACCTCAAACATTCTCAAAACCTTCCTTCCTGTTCTCCCCGCAGGTCATTTTTCATACCTTTTTCTTTTCTTCCCTTATGCCAACACTTTATTTCCTCATTTCGCTATTTACAAAGCACATGTTTTAGTATTAACGCAATCAACAGAAATGGGACTAATCTCTCTGCGAATACACCCAATGTAGAGGCTCAATTACGCTTCCATCATCAGTACTGTGCTCAACTTCGATTGGCGGCCGTAGTCTACGTGCATTTTTTCGCTCATCAGAAAAAAAAATTTGTTCTCTACAACTTTTTTTTGTTCCAATCGGTCAGACAACAGCGAAGCTTCACTTCTCCACTGCTTTCACTTCCTTGATTTTCAGTTCGTTGAGGTATTCGGTTATCTCAGAGGTTTTTTTGCATACTTTTTGATAGAATGTCGTACTACGATCCGTTCCAAGGCATACCCCAGCAGTACATCGCCCCATCGTACTACCCTCAGTACTACCAGCCTGAGGAGCAGATGCATGTTCGCGAAGCTGAGCACAATGTGCCATACAGCCAGTACGGGCAATATAGGGAAAAGGAAAACACCCGTCCCCGCCAGGAATTTTACCCCGACGATTCCTACGACAAACATGATCCGTTCCAACAGAACTTGGGCATGGGCATCCAGCAGAACCACATGGCTGCTCTCAACTCTGGCATGGCAGGACTCAGTCTCCAGCAGAACCAAGTGCCACTTCACCATGGAGGCCCTGCAGCTGTTGCAAATGCAATCGGCACTCCAAAGAACAACGCAGCGCCATCGCGAACCGTGTATCTCGGCAACATACCGGCTGATATCCACCCCAACGAGTTGTTGGACTACGTGAGATCCGGAATCCTTGAGTCTGTGAAGATTCTCCCGGCAAAAAACTGCGCGTTTATCCTGTTTGTTGACCACCAGTCTGCCCTCTTGTTCCACTCCGACTGCATTTTGAAAAAGTTGAGTATCAAGGGCCATGACATCCGGATTGGGTGGGGGAAGAACACCCCGATCCCCCCTTCCGTTATGGAAGCCATCCAGCGTGACGGTGCAACCAGAAATGTGTACCTCGGCAACCTCCACAACCCGGTAAATGGCGAGTTGATCACCGAGGAGGAGTTGCGTGAGGATCTTTCGTGCTACGGTGTGATCGACTGTATCAAGATTATCCCGGAGAAGGGCATTGCCTTTATCCACTTTTTGTCGATCTTAAGTGCGATTCGCTGTGTTGCTAATCTCCCCTTGAAGGACAAGTATCTTGACAAAAAGTGCTTCTATGGTAAAGACCGCTGTGCATTCATAACCAAAACGCAGCAGCACAATGCTGCACAGTACTTGGGCTTGGCTCCGGGCATGGAACATATTGTCACCGCGGCTGATCGTGAGTTTATTTCGTCCGCGTTGGTGCAGCAGAGTGCTGCTGCTGCACAAATCGCCACACAGGCAGGCGGTGCTAACAACTTGGGCAACCGTACGGTGTACTTGGGGAATTTGCACCAGGATCTGTCTGTGGAGGAGATCTGTAACGTCGTGCGTGGAGGTTTGTTGCAAAGCATCAGATTTTTGAAGGAAAGACATGTGTGCTTTATTACTTTCATTGATCCCATTGCCACCGCACAGTTCTTTGCCATGTGTCAGTTGCACGGTTTGACCATCCACAACAGACGCATCAAGGTGGGTTGGGGAAAGCACTCGGGTCCATTGCCCAATGCACTCTCACTTGCAGTTTCCAATGGTGCACTGAGAAACATCTACATTGGAAACATTACGGACTTCAACTACTACAACCCCACAAAGTTGCGCGAGGACTTTTCCAAGTTCGGCGACATTGAGCAGATCAACTTTTTAGAGGAGAAGAACTGCGCATTCATCAACTTTGTCAACATCGCGAATGCCATCAAGGCAATAGACGGCATCAAGTCGTTTGACGACTACAAGTCATTGAAGATTAACTTTGGCAAGGACAGATGTGGCAATTTGCCCAGACAGTTCCAGAATCAGAACTTGAACCAGGCCACGCAGCCCGCAAATGCCGCTGCATTATTGGATCTGCTTTCAGCTCAGAAGTTCACTGAGCAAGAGTTCAACAATGAGGTAAATGACTTGGATAACCCGGAGAAGGAGTAAGGCGTACGCGTATGGTGACGATAAATTGCATTATTATAAAAGTATATACGGTTCGGCTTATTTTATTGTGCTTATGAGGGTGTAGGAGATATAGTTATATTAACCAGGCACAATGCCAAATTCAACCCACCACTAATTACAACGCAGGTAGTATCTTGACCAAGATCAACATCACCAAGAATCCCACGATCAACGCGGCCGTAGCCTTGATGAGAAAAAACAACCCGATCTTGTATCCCGTCTTGTTTTCCACGTACCCGGTCAAATTTTTGTTCAATGTATTGAAGAGGTCTGAATTTCTCAACATATTGTCACTGGTTTGTTCCAAAATCTTTGTGTCGTTTGCCAAACTGCTCGCAAACTTCATGCTCGAGTCTTTTAACACCTTGGTCATGTCAAGCAATTCTTCTAATATGTTGTTCTGGATAGATTCATTGTAGTCATTTTGTTTATGTGTGGCAGCATCCAACATCAGCGTTCCACCAGAGAGCAAACGCTTACGAAGCTGACCCAAGTCTTCAGTACTCTCGATCTGCACCTCTTCTTCAGGCTGGGGTATCTCTCCAACTTTCTCGTACTGCTTGTCGAACAGTTCAATCAACTTGGAGTTGACATAGAGCTTTTCCTCAACCACCAGGCAGAGAAAGTGTGTAAGCTGGGGAGATGGATTGCGGGTGCTTATAAGCGTGAGTTCGCGTTTGATTTGTTCGAGTTTGAACTGGTTCAAGCGAGGGGACACCGTCGGAACATAGGACTCGTCATATGTGACAATGTCGGGAATGCCCATAGCACCAACTGTGTCCTGGTGCAACTGTAGTATCTCCATGGCAGTAACAAGCGAACAAAGACGTTTGGTAGCGCAGAAACTACTTTGTTAGTTGGCGGTTGGTAGCGCGATAACCAGCAAAACATTTGGTACTCACTGCAAACTGCAAAATACGTGGTAGCGTGATAATCAACAAATTGGTAGCGCGTCAACACGTCACCCCTTCGCAATAGATCGAAGGTTTTGCAATAACACGGTCGAAGGATTGCAATTGCACGCAAAACCCAAAACTGCGTGTCACGACAACGCACAAAACCTGCGAAATCTTCACTCACTTCTCACATTTCAAAGGAGTTGGACTAGCACCAATTCTGGTAATACGTGGCTTGCGAAGCTACTGGCGTAGTTGGTATGGCTACACCTACTAGATCTTCTTGCCTCAATTCGGTTATCTTTTGTGAAAAGCGCCTAAATCTACAAAAGGTACCAGAAAAAACAGGCGCGTGTGCAATAGCAGAGGTGTATGTTGCAACTTGTTAGTAAGGCACAACCCCCTGCATAAAGCCGGCTACCCTTCTACAGTCTTCACTTCCCAAATATGTCAGCCCAACTACTATCAAACAACGACCAACTTAGACGGTCGTGGTTAGCGAAAAAGGCTTGTTTTCTTATCCGGACTCCATGGCAGCGTAAGATACATCCATACACGTCGCCCGCAGAAGTACTAGAACAGTACCACCTTGATTGAGCGCCTATGATTTCTCTCACTATAGCACATGATGTCCGTGATGAGAAGAAAAAAATTAAAAAATTCCGAAAAAGTCATATCTATTCCCCAACCGAGCTCGGCCTCCGCACGACCACACGTGATGCTTCTTTAAGCTTCATGTTTCAAGTAGGAATATGTTTCTTTTGCATGGTTTGTTATGATTAGATCGAAACAGGGGTTGTCGAAACGTGATCACTGTCAAGTCTTTCGGTGGTCGATGTGGTGATTGTTGGGGCCATGGTAATGTATGGGTCGATTTAACCCTTGTGCTTCGCTTAATCATAGCATGATATGCCCCGTGTTAAGATAATGAGGAGCAATTCCAGCATATTTTGTGTTCTTTTTTTAGCTTTGTATCATGTTGTTATTTCTTTAGTGAAATATATATAAACAACTGGATCCCGTCCACTCCAGAAAATTTCCCCCTTTGGATACTGATAGCATCATGAAACCCGTATGGCTAGCCACCATTGCGGCTGTGTTGACGGGCCAAGTGAGTGCTGACACCTTCACCAAGCTGGGCTGTTACAAGAAACTGTCCTTGCTGCTCAGTTATGCTGATACTTATATATGGCAGAGCTCAGCCCACTGTATCCTGAAATGCGGTGGGAAGAATGTCATGGCGTTGATCAAGGGAAGTGACTGTTACTGTGGTAATTCAGTTCCTAGCTCTTCGGACAAGGTCTCCGATCTGAACTGTGATACCCCTTGTCAGGGATACCCTGATGAAAACTGTGGTGGTGACGATTACTTTCTCGTTTATGTGAACGACGATGCCGACACCCTGAGTTCAACCCTGAGTTCAAGTTCAACCCTGAGTTCAAGCTCAACGACCACGTCATCTTCATCGACTTCGACAACGTCTTCTTCGACATCAACTTCAACTTCAACTTCAACATCTTCATCAACAACAACATCTTCATCATCCACATCTACGTCATCTTCATCATCAACCACCTCTAGTACGTCCTCAACATCGACATCTAGTCTGGTGCAAACGACATCGCTGTCGCTGTCTTCCAAACTGTCAAGTTCCTCGAAGACCACCTCTACAACGTCATCTTCTAGCACCTCAGAAAGTCTGACAGATGACTCGTCGTCAACCTCTGCATTTGCAAGTTCACCGGTCACAATTATCTCCACTGTCCAGGCACTGGGCACTCAGAGGGTGATATACAGAACCATAACACCTTCTTCTTCTCCAACACTGAGCAGCACTGTTGAAAACAATAATGCAAACAACAAGAGCAAGTCCGGTGGCGGCTTAAGCGGCGGTGGCATTGCTGGAGTGGTTGTTGGCTCAATAGCTGGATTTGCATTGCTCCTCTTGCTACTTTTCTTCCTTTTAAAGAGATGCAGAAAGGACGACAATAACGACTTTGATGACGAGTTCACATTATCGGGACCTATCAACGAGAAGCTGGCAGAGTTGGATGTATCACCAGATCCCAATCCATTCCTTCTCGCTGGAGGCTACAATAGTTTCAATGTCGAACAACAGCAGAACTACGATCGGCAGTCACGTAATGGACTGGCTGCTATCGACCCACACTCATATTCTCAGCTAGCGTATGCTGGACTGCAGCACACAAGCAGCCAAAGTGGTCTGAATGGCCACAGCAGGTCCACACTGAACGGGTTCATGGGGAATGGAACACAAAACCTGTTCTCTGAGAAGGACTTTACGTTTTACGAATCGGAACAAAAGCCTCCTTCGCCTGAGTTAGGTCGCCGTAAGTTGAGTAATGGCCTGTTGCCGGACATGATTGCGCGACAACCGGGTTCACTCAAGGTTGTAAATAATTAGAAATGATTAATGGAAAGGTTTAGGATAAGAATGTAGATTGATAAAACCTCGGCATTGAATACGTGATCATCTGGCCCGCCTTTTAATTGACCTAAAACAAGGTTACTGATGAATGCATTTGACGTCCGTTTCTGGAATAGAGTATTCCGTGTTCCCGCGACGCCTTTGCTGAAAAAATGCAGTGACAGCTTAGTTCCGTGAATCCCGGATGAGTCCACGTTAGAACAACAGAAACTCGACAAGATATTACAGGTGAAACAACCTCAGCTGATACACCCCAGACAATTATACATTGTTTGATCTGATTGTTCTCGGCGACTTGTGTTACATACCGAGAGAATAATCAGTCTAATAAAAGAATATCGCGAAAGGTTCTTTTGACTCCACTTGCGGTTATAAGCGAAATCTCGGTGTCTTTGTGTTCAACATGCGGTTCTCGGCCTTGAAAACTAGTGCGGCAGAACGTGGAAATTGCACCACGGCTGCAATTTTGTCTTGCAGCTTCTTTACACTTTGCACATCGGGTCACACAAAACCAAACACATGACTAGGGTATGAACCCTAGGTCACGTTACTATAAACATGTGAGAGTGCTTGCTTTTTTTCGATATCTCAAGTGACACAAAATAGCCGCACAAGCGCTACCAGTCCAGCGGTCTACGCCCGCTCACGAAAATTTTTCATGATTTTAAAATACTCTTTTCGAAACTTCTTAGATACTACACACATATCATAATGTCTGGTGCTTCCGGTAACAAATTCCGTATGTCTTTAGGTTTGCCAGTTGGTGCCGTCATCAACTGTTGCGACAACTCTGGTGCCAGAAACTTGTACATCATGGCCGTCAAGGGTGTTGGTGCAAGATTGAACAGATTGCCAGCTGCTTCCGCTGGTGACATGGTCATGGCTACCGTGAAGAAGGGTAAGCCTGAGTTGAGAAAGAAGGTCATGCCAGCCATTGTTGTCAGACAGTCTAGACCATGGAGAAGAAAGGACGGTGTCTACTTGTACTTCGAGGACAACGCTGGTGTCATTGTCAACCCTAAGGGTGAAATGAAGGGTTCTGCCATCACTGGTCCAGTTGCCAAGGAGTGCGCTGACTTGTGGCCAAGAATTGCTTCCAACTCTGGTGTTGTTGTTTAAGATACATATTGAACATAATAAGAAACAAGTATTATAATGTAGAATTTATAGATGATGTGCGCACATGCTTTCGTGAAATTGAGATGCCCACAATGTGTTGATTTCGAGGGATTGCAATGCATACAGAGTACACGCTACTCATCTCTAGAGCTCATCGCAAATGATGCACAACAGATGAATGACCCTGATCTACGCATATTTACCCACTGCGTAACAAAACTGGCATTGGCCATACTAAGTTCGCCAAACGAGGCACAAGCCAATCTACTAACGCTGTCGATATTTAATAGCATTTCCTTCTATACAGTTGTATACAGGTTTTTACATATCCATCCAGTTGTTTCTAGTTTTTGAACTAACTAGGCCCGCTTTCCAACGTCAGAACTTCATCCGCTTCATCGGTCACGGTATTGTCATGATCATCTGCAATAACAATATTTTCCCCGTTATCTTGGTGTACTTCCTTCTCTTGACGATAGTTGTCCTCGTGCTCATTACCATCATGCTCATTGCCACCATGCTCGTTGCCGCCATTTTGTTCGTGTCCCTCTTCCTTGTTCTCCTTAGCACTCAGTGTAGAGGCAATATCAGGAAGACCCGTTGGGTACGGCAAGTTTTCACTTTGTACTGGGTGTTGAGGAAAGTAGTTTCCTGTGTTGATGGTATATGATAATGGGGACCTTGGTTGCAAATGCTGTTGCCCATTGGAGGAAGTAGACTGTTGAAGCAGTTCGGCGGTAGCATGTACGCGATCATTAGGGCCCTGGATATTCAATGGGGGCCCCGATGGTGCAGACGGCAGCCTGGGGAAATATTGGGGCAGCGGGTGTTGCATTTGCTGCAGACCATGCAGTTGTGGCTGAAATCCCTGGATCGGCTGTGCATTCGGAGGCATGCTAGGCGTTAACGTGAAGTACTGCTGCTGAACAGGGTCATAGAACTGCGGCTGTTGCTGTCCACCCTGTGAAGGGATGTAATATTGGAAGTTCTGCGGGGTGGCAAGATACTGTCCGGAAATTTGTACAGGTGCAGGGACATGTGCAGCTGGAACATTTGATAAATGTGCCGGAGCAGCACCATTCACCGAACTAGGTGCCACACTAGAGGCCCCACTGGTCACTCTCGTTGGATCTTGGATCAGCGGTGCAACATGCGACGCTTGTTCATCAGTCGCGTATGTCTGCTCTCTCGTATCTATAGGAGTGAGGATGGTACCATCGCTGTTGATCATATTGGCCAAGCGCGGTGACTGGTTATTCTTTTGTGAGAATGTCAGCGATAACCGGTTTGTAGTCATCATGGAGGGCTGTCTAGACGCTTGCGATGTATTCCTGCGCACCAGTGAAGCAACATGCTGTGGGCCACGTGTATCGCGAGTGATGACACTAGACTGGCGTGAAAGACGCAGCGAATTTGCTGACAAGACATCTCCACTGGGGATCGTTTCCGGCCGAGTTTTATTTAAATAACGCGCACGTGCAGTTGGTGTGGGCAATGAGGTCAAGCTCTTAATATCTGTGTACCAATCAATCATGCTCTTGTAGGTGTTGGTCCTGAAAACCCAGTTGTGGGTGCGGTTCATCAATCCACTCGACAGCTTGGACGAAAGAATGAACTTGTACACACCACCTGACTTGCCGTCATCCTTTGAGTGCTCTGTTACTGTGCATGAGTCCAAGGAAAGTGACATTGCTGGTGTTTGGTCACGCTTGCGGTCGGCGGTTTTGAACTCGTGGAGATAGTTGCACGTCAATACGTACCAGCCGCTTGAGTAACTCTTGAGGTACTTGGACCGTCTTTCCAAGAACCCCTCTCGCACAGCGAGGTTGAGAGTAGACCCGTAGTCTGGGATTGATAAGTCGGCCGCTTTACGGGCGGGGAACAGGAGGTCAATAAAACACCCACTTTTGATTAGCAGCCCATTCTGGCTAACTGCCAGTACCAGTGCATGAGGTAAATTCCGCGAGATGAACGAGTCCCACTCGAAAGATGGTTCCTTCAGGAGGAACCCCTTGTTGAGGCTGGCTAAGAGCACAGCCCCAAAAGTTTGGTTTTCGTTGTCGAGAAGACTCAAGAACTGACTAACATACGATTGGATTTCCATGACGATAATCGACTCGAGCTTACCACCCGCATTTTGTAAGTTTGCGTACGCATCATAAAGGTATGACTCCTCGCTCAATTGCCTGCGCAACTGTCTGTCAAGCTTGATCTTCACGAGGTAAGGGTCGTATTTCAAGGGATCAGCTTGATTGTCCCCGTGGTGGTGGTGATGCCCGCTGGCATCAATCTTATTGGAGTTGTCGATGGCCTGGTGGTACTGCGCAAGAAGTGATTTAGTCTCTGCAAGCTCTTTGCCAAGGTTTGTCTTGAAGTCGTTGTGCAAGTTTTTGATTTCCTTAATCTTGACAAGGAGGTCTTTACGCAACTCCTCTAACTTTGGGATAATAACATTGTTAATCTCCTTAAGGGTGCGCGATGCATTGGCCACGTTTTGCAGGTGGTAATTGTTTAGGATGCTCAGAATCTCCTGAACAGAGCCATTTTCGGGGGCCAAGAAGAACCGACTGAGATTGATGTCCTCCTTGTGTGAGTGGTGTGCCAGTGATGCTTTGGAAGCATTTACACTAGTGGCGCCAATGGCATGCTGGAGACGCATTTGTTGTCTCACAATTTCCTCTTGGACCAGGGCATACTCCTTTAAGTATGCCACAAGTTCCTTGATAACAATACGCCAGGCCTGAAAGCGATCTGCCAAAACCTCTGTGGGATAATCGGCGGCCGTGGGGAACGTGTGTGGGAGTGCCACAACCGTTGGGTTGGCATGATCGGCCATGATAAAGAATGTGATTGGAAATATAAAAAACCGCGGCAAAGAAAAAAGAAGTGTGACGTTTGTAAAATGAGAAATCTTCTCACAATGACCGAAGGTAAACAGTTACAGGTTGACGACAGAAACAGACGGAAAAATAACGTCCCTTTAAAGCCCATAGAAAGGCAAAAATGGCAATATGCTGGTGGTGTGATCACCCAATGCTGTTTCCCTTCATGGCTTTTAGATGCAGAAGAAGTAGCCGAAAATTAATTTCAAGCTAACTTTGCGTAAGTATGGCAGCGAAGTTCCTTCATGGGGACCTCCCCGAAGTCATGAAATTAGGGTATTTTGTTTGAGATGCTTGTCAAATACGTAGAGAAACTTTATAGCATAGCATGACACATTGGGACAAAAAAGACCCCATGTAATGCCGTTCATGGAAACCGGACCCCATAATCTAGTTAAACACAGAGGAGAATTTTACGCTTTCAATTCCTGTTTCATTCAACACGTCACCCGTCATCGTCGTCCGATTTTACATTCTCACATCAGTCTACACAAGAGAAACATTCGTACCGTTAGTTCCCCGGATAAGCGTCGCAGACAAAAACAATAGGGCTCAAGAGCAAGTTATTCTTTGGTGGTACAAAACCAGCCCTTTTTAGACGAAGAGCCTCATCAAGAAAAAAGTCTATTTTGAATACAAGCCTCAATGGGCAGTCATGACTTCAACATTAATAAGCTTTGTTGTTGTCTTCCTTTTGAGGAACATTTTCCAATTTGCAGTACTTTCCTAAAAAGGTATTCATCTAGAATATGACTGCTTTTTTCGTACGAATTCCAGATCATATACTTAGTAAAGGTGGTGGTAATTTGAACACGAACACTTAGCTTAAGTGTGGTTTTGAGGGACTTGATGTAACGTTCTAAAAGTTGAATTGGTGAAGAAGAAAGTACCAAACTAGATATACATGGTCACCATAATGTCAACTTTTTTTTTTGAAGAGCATGTGTTGCTTTTAGGCCCTAAATCCAAATATACGTATGTTAAGTTCTTCCCTTAATCCAAATATACGTATATTAAGTTCTTCCCTTATCCAGATTGCATATAATAAGGTCTTTCCATGACGTACATATCGTATCAGAGTCCAGTTTTACATCTATAAATAACCTCGTCATTATTCTCTTCCTCGTTTCCTTTCGTTTTTTTCTCCATTTTCCATCTTTGTGATTGCACACCCGAGAGGCTTGAAGGGTATCCCGAACTTGTCACAGAACTCGTTTGTTTGCTTGTTTTCATAGTAACGAAGGGTTTTGGGTATATCAGGAGCAGCTGGAGCAGTCTGAGAGAAATTTTCGGGCACCACAAAGAAAAACTCCGTAGGAATCGCAGAATCCCCACATATACTCGTTTGTCTTTTTATGACCTCGGTCGAGCTATTTATATCGTCATTATCCCTGGCCTTCTTCGCAAATGTAGATTTTGCCTCTTCCTTATTGTTTTCATCACCTTTTATGTTTTTGCTATCACCGTCATTTATCTTTTTGTCTTCACCTTTTATGTTTCTGCATTCACCATCTTTTATTCTTCTGCTTTCTTCATCATTTCCCTCTCCATTCTTTTTCCTGCTCTTCCTACATTCATCCTCTTTAACTGCCAATGCGGTCAATCGTTGCACCTCCTTTTCAACTTCACTCGTTAACTCGTCCAACGGAAGGTTTGAAGCATTCGCTAAAACACTGTGCATGTTCTTCAGGTTTAATTTCCCTGAATTCACGTATTCTTCTACCACTTTATTCACAGCGAGTCCGCGTGCATCGTAAAAAAGACTGGATGGGAAGCTTGAGGAAAAATGGTGTCCATCGCCTTCTATATCCATCACCTCTAAATGTTTCCTCCTCGGCAAACACTTATCTAAAGCAAGGAACTTCGTGGAGGAATTCCTTCTTGGGGGAACAATATCTTCCATGTCCATATCTAACATAATTTCATCAGAGTTTTTCTCCTCGTGAAACACCTCTGCAGTGAAACGAACGTGTAAATGAGCAGAAAACCAGAACCTTGGCTTCAACCTCCTCAATAATTCCTTGTTCAAAGGACTTCCTAGCAGATCCTTCTCGATATCCTCGCGAAAGTATTTCTTCTCACGGAGTAACCGTTTTGTATCGCCATGCTGCTCTATACTGAGTGGCCAGTCATGACTAAGCACAATATCAGGAGAAGGTGCCAGAAGAAGCATCTTGAGGTAATTTTTGGGCTTGCTATGGTACACACTACGCAATGTATGAGGGGTATAAGGTAGCTTCTCATCCATGAAAATATTGCGTAGAAATGACTCTCGGTTGTAAATGCCACTCCAGCCAGTTATAAGGAGTCCTCGAAACCAAACACTCCCAAATTCGCCGAGGTAGTATATGTTTGGCGCAACCCATCCGCCAAACTTGAGTTCTTTCATGTAAGAAGATGACTCATGGTTACCTCCCACGAATATTGTGAGAACCGGCGCTTTCTTCTTTCCACTGTAGTACTCATGAAAGTCGCCAAGTGCACGATATTTCACTGGGACGCTCATAGCATCGAAATCTGCCTCATTCCGTAGAGCCTGGAAGTCTCCACATATCAATAGGAGATCAGCTGAGTGTATCTGAGCATATATATTGCTGAGTGCGCCATGACAGCAGCCTTGGATCGCAATTTTGACCATGGGAATGAAAAATGCGGAGAAAAAGATAAGAAAGCGATGACATGATAGGCGGTTTTCAAATCGCCCATTTGTTTATGTACTGCTATGGATGTAAGCGATTTGTTTGTATGATGCATAAAGCTCATTGCAGATTAGAGCTCTATTTGTTTTTCATAAAAGCCATTAAGAAACTCCACAGAAATATACTCCATCCTCCATTAAAATTGACCCATAAATATCATTAACTTGGGCAATTTTCACCAACTTGGGCAATTTTCATCGAAAACTCATTAAAATACTTTGTTCCCTTTCATATTTACATTGCCACATGTACCCGTCTTCACTCCACTCATTCATAAAAATGTTTATCATACAGCCATGTTCATGTCATTCTACTCTATTCATTCGTTATACAAATACATCTTACATATCTCTACAAGCGTTCATTCAACCACTGACACTTAACATGCTTAAAACTTAAAAACGTGGTCGGCGGTGTACTCCAACTCAGCAAGGGCACCAGTCACCTCACCCTGTTCAGTTGGCGATGTCTTGTTACCGGAAATGGCCTTGTACATACCTGGAGGACCGCAAACAAACACCTTGTGGTCTCTGCTTGGCTTAGGCAAGTGCTCCTTCAAGTCGTCCAAAGCGATGTGACCACTCTTACCTTCAGTCCACTCAGATGGGGCAGTGTCAACAAAGTAGTGCACCTGGACCTGGTCCTTGTGCTTCTTGGCGATCTCGTCCAACTTGTCCTTAATCAAAATGTCATCGACAGACTTGGATCCGTACAACAACTTGACGGTGGTCTTGTCTTCTGGGTTCTTGGTGATCTCGTGCACCAATTGGTACAATGGGGTGATACCTGAACCACCACCAATCAAGGTGATGCTCTTGAACTGGTTGGGCTCCCACTTCCACTTGACAATTGGACCCTTGAAGGACAATGTGTCGTTCTCCTTCAAGTTGTGGATGTGCTGCGACATCTTACCATTAGGGTAGGCCTTGACAACAAAGTCAATGGTACCCTTCTGTTCAACATCCGAAATTGGGGTGTATGGTCTAATGACATTGTTGCCCTTAGCAGTGACAAACTTGGTCATCAACATAGACGCAGTGACCAATCCAGAAACATCATCTTCGTTTGGCAAGTAGAAGGAAATGTGCTTAGTGTCATGGGAAATCGACTCAGTTTTGGCAACCTTCAAGTCGATCCATTCGTCGCCACCCTTGAATGTCTTACCAGCTTCGTTCAGAACAAAGGAGCGGTTAAAGTTCAAAGCAAGCCCTACAGACGATGCTGCAACAGCTGCCATAGCAGCTGGGACAAGAACATTGCGAGAAGTCAATCTGGAGATGGAAAACATGTTTTGTCGCTAATTCTATGCTGGACGGATTTTTTCCCCTTTATATTTCACCAGCGATTGGTTTACAGATTTCCTGCACATACGGAGCTGGTGACCCAAATTGCTGAAGCCACAAGTTGCTGTACTGTACACAGAAAGGATTACTCGGGACTGATATATATGTATGCGTTGTTTATTGTAGATAGCTTTAGATAGCCTGTCATTGGATGTTGCTTTGCAGATAGCAAGTTGTAATTAGTTGAGAGAAACGTGTTTTTAACAGTGGATCAAATATAGCTTCACATTGACCATTTATCTCCAATTCCACTCCGAATCAACTGATTTCTCAATGTTCAATTTTCTTGTAGCTGAAATGTATTTGTATCTTGCTGATCGCAATCCTAATACTAACTTCCTTTCCTTCCGATCACTTCACCAATACTCCACACTTCTAGGTACAAATCTTTTTTGCTAGATTTTCCTGTTTCCCCATATTTAGCAACCATGCCGAAACAGGTGGAGCTCCTTGAGCTTCTGAAGCGCATTATTCAGCCTCTCATATCCAGTCTACACAAAGGCCAAGCTGGTCGCATTGTTGTAGTTGGAGGCTGTGAAGACTATACCGGGGCACCGTTTTTTTCCGCACATCTGGCTGCGCTTACTGGGGCAGATCTTTCTCACGTTGTGTGTGAGACTATGGCTGCACCAATTATCAAACTGTACTCCCCCGACCTCATGGTCCACCCGTACTTGTATGACAGCAATACAATAAAGCAATTGGGCAGTGGGATAGAAAAAGAGGTTCGTCTTTTTGATAATAATCCTGTTCTTGATGGCATTATAAATGATGTGGTGCTCCCCAAAGTTTCCGCGACATTATCTCGTAGTGATGTGGTAGTGGTAGGCCCAGGCTATGGTCGAGATCAAGTGCAGTTGCGATTGCTTGTACGCATCATTGAGGAGTTAAAAGTGATGAACAAACCCGTGATCTTTGATGCAGATGCACTTTATTTACTACTGCTCAAACCTTCGTTAGTGAGCAACTACCCCAAAGCTGTGTTGACTCCAAATGTTGTGGAATTCAAACGAATTGCTGATGCCGCTGGTGTCAAGCTTGACTCGGGCAATTTAATAAAGGAGACACAAGAATTACTGCGTGCGTTGGATGGGGTTACCATTATCAGAAAAGGCGGAAATGATGTGATTGTCCGGGGTGATCAGTTCTTGTCGTGTGAAATACAGGGGTCTTATAAGCGTGTTGGTGGTCAAGGTGACACACTCACTGGTGCGCTTGCTACCATTCTCAATTGGTCGTATCATTACCAAGACCAAGTATGGGAGACAAAGAGTTTGGAAGGGAATGACCCGCAATTGCTCGCCAGTTTTGCTGCGTGTGCTTTGGTGCGCCACGCTGCTTCGAAAGCGTACAAGAAGTATGGAAGATCAATGCAGACGTCAAACGTCCATGAGTATTTGCATGCGGCCTATGAGGATTTGTTTGGAGGTGACGAGGGAGCTGGCGTAAGTAAGTATTGAGAGTGAGGGTTTCAGGAAGCGACCAAGCGACCGACCGACTGAATAAACACTATAGGAGAGCTTTTCTTATATAGTAGAATACTCCGGGCTATCTTTTCAGTGGGTAAATAGGCGACGCTTGGTTTACATCAGTCCTGGAATGAAACACGAAGTGAGAAGTTAGAATATGACCTCCTGTTTCTAAACGAGTTGGGCTGGAATGAGTCAATCATGTGAAAATGCATGAACATGAACACTCGTTGGCAAAACACATCACTTGTCTTTAGAGAAGCATGACGTATCAAAAGAAGAGTCATCTAACTTCTCATTGTAGATTCAAGATATAGCTACTTTCCCTTCGGAGATACTTTCGGAACTAAACTGTAGTCGGCTTAATTCTTGGTTACGGCCGATCGGCACAACAAGAAAGTTAGCTTTTACGACATCAGCTTTCACAACATACAACGCCACAAGTGTACCGGTATACGCTTAATGTATATCTAACCCTTCTTCTGTTCTCTTCTAATGCAGATCTTCATTATTCTCATACTGACAGTCTCTTTCCCCATCTTTTCTCCGCAAGCGACTGCATATAACGAGATTCCTCGGCTCCAGGTTTTTTTGTCACTGATTCCTTATCAAAGATATAAAGTCGACAATTTCTCGCCACCTATAAGGAAAAGCTTTGAATCCACGAATACATTCCGTATAGAATCTAGAAATAACTGTAATGACAAGCTGTGGACCAACTAATGCATTAAGCAGTTTACTGAAGCACACCCAAAGAGATAACTCACTTCAACATGAGTTCCGAAATCAGCCGCAACCCCAACAGCCCGGTTTCAAACAAGGTGGCATCGTTGATAATAGACTCAATAGCGAGTTTGCAAACTTCAACAACAACGGGTTCTCTCTGAATTTTATGGGCAGTAACACAATATTTCAGAATCAACACCTCCAACCGCAGAATCAACCACAGTTTCAAAACCACACCCCACAAACTCAACAGTTTCAAAGCCAGCAGTTCCAAAGTCAACAGCTCAACCAACATGCACACCAGAACCAGCGTCAACAAGGAAACCCGCAACAACTGTGGGTAAAGGACTTTTCCGCAATGTCTCTTCAAGCAAATCATACGCAAAACATGAACCAACCTGTAATGAACAGACAGCACAATTTCCAATCATACAGGCCTATGATGGGCATGCTGCATATGTCAGGACTTCACCCACAAATGAATATGGTGAATCAGATACCATCAGAGCACCAGGAGATGCACAAGTTGGAGGAGGAGAACAAAATGTATGAAGATCAATTTAGCCACTTGGAGAAGCAGTTACAGAGCGAATCACAGGAAACTGAACAGCTGGTTGATGATTCCAGGGAAAAAGAAGAATTTGCACGTATGGCAGGAAAGGTCAAGGAGTCGCTCATGACATCTGAGTTAGAAGATGAAAAGTTGCAAAATTCAAACTTTCTCAAGCTCATGCAATCGATATCCACTCGTGAAGTCGAACTACAAGGTGAAAAGTTGGTTGAAACAGGAACCAGTGTTCCTGAAGGCCAAACTCATTTACAAAATGCACAAATACCTGTCCAGCAAAACGGGGTGACGCGCGAAAGTGAGCAGGTAAGATCTCACTTACCGGATCCATTGGCACATATCAAGGATGGCGACTTGAGCGGGATCAGTGATCCGTTACTTGCAGCGAAGATCATTAGTGGGAATCAAGTTCAAACGAGCGATTGGATGGAGGACGATTCTTGGTTAGATATGACGCAACCGCGGACGGAACGGACCATAGTCCCACCGAAACGTAAAAACAACATTATGAGCGATGCTTGGCAGGAGGTTTACGATGATTACAAGAACGATGATGACAGCCATTAGACTAAAGGGGGTTATAGATAATATCACGAAGTTATGGACCTGATTTGTGAACCTTGAACTAGTAAACGACAAGTACAACAGCACTTGAATGGGCAAACACTCAAATGTCGGAGTCATTATCGATCTGACCAAATATTACCCATTGGATACACAAAACCACTTTCACGCACAAACATTGATCCTTAAATTAGAAGAGCAACCTAGTCTATGACGCACGCGTAATCAACTATGGAATGACGTAGAATGTTTACGATTTGATCTGACAGTCGGGTAATTGCACGAATGCCGTAAGTTTTTTCTTCGGTACAGTGAGGCATATGTAGGAGAGCTGAGGGTGTTGCACGAAGACCTAAGCCACCATTGACAGGACGAAGTGCCTTGGTTCACCTATAATCGTCAGATTTTACTCAATGCACTCAGGTAAGCTTTTTTTTTTTTTCTCATTTATTTCTTTTTCCGTGTACTTTCTTTTAGTATTGAGGTAGAACGTTCACAAGGCAGTGTTGCACTTGAATATTGTGGCGGAAATGTTATCGCTTGATAACTGATTGCTTTTAATAACTGCATACTCCCGAGTTGCGGAGATTGACACTCCTGTAGGTGACACTCCTGAACATGACACTGCTGAGATGACACTCCTAAAGGAGAACAAAGGGGGCATTCCTGCCTAGGGAATATTGCGCGAGAGCCGTCAATCCCTTCTAGCACTTGATACCGATTGTTTTACATTCTCTCTTAACTTGTCCCGATTTGCTTTTTTGGTACATGCCATTACGTAGTTTTTGCAATTCAGATGGTGACGATTACGTAGTTGTACAGATCGTGTTTATCAGTTATTCCGAAAACATTGTATACGAATGGCCTAGACTTTGTGTTCACAATGGCATGAACTAGTGCCCCGCTCTTGCCGGTATACTATTGCACAGTTGCCTCATCCCTTTCTTTCATTGCTCGTCATCTCGTAGTCGAGCACTGGTAGATTCTGGAAAAACCTTTTGTTGTGCAGGAACGGGCCTCTTTGATCCATTCGGACTTTTTATCATAAAAAGAAACGATAAATGGTCTTCTCTGGGGGTTCGTAGCATTGATATGACTTCACTGGTAATCTATTTGTGACAATCATGACATCATACTACCGCCAACTACAATAGGCACTATTTCAAGCAGGATCTTCAATCACCGGTCCTTTTCTTTTTATTTTTGAGAGCATTTCTTTTCGTAAAAACCCAACTTGTTGAGCTTTATAAATTGAGAGGGGTTTCCTTATGTTTCAATTCATTCATATCAACAAAATCAATAACATCATGACTGCTCCATACCAAATTGAAAAGCCTTTTAAGATTGCCATCATCGGATCTGGTAACTGGGGTACTGCTGTCGCCAAGTTGGTTGCAGAGAACACCGCCTCCAAGCCAGACATCTTTGTTCCACAAGTTAACATGTGGGTGTTTGAAGAGGAGGTTGAGGGCCGCAAGTTGACTGAGATTATCAACACTGACCACGAAAACGTTAGATACCTCCCAGATGTCAAATTGCCAGAAAACTTGGTTGCCAACCCTGACATCGTTGCCACTGTTGAGGGCGCTGACTTGCTCATCTTCAACATTCCTCACCAGTTTTTGGGAAGAATCTGCAAGCAGTTGGTTGGTAAGGTTAGCCCACACGTTAGAGCCATCTCTTGTTTGAAGGGTCTTGAGGTTGGCCCAGAGGGCTGCAAATTGCTTTCGCAATCCATTACCGATACCTTGGGCATCTACTGTGGTGTCTTGTCCGGTGCTAACATTGCCAATGAGGTTGCTAGACAAAGATGGTCTGAGACCTCGATTGCTTACACTATTCCAAAGGACTTCAAGGGAGAGGGTAAGGACATTGATGAATACATCTTGAAGGAGGCCTTCCACAGACCATACTTCCACGTTAGAGTTCTCTCTGATGTCGTCGGTGCTTCCATTGCCGGTGCCCTTAAGAACGTCGTTGCTATCGCTGTCGGTTTTGTCGAGGGCGCTGGTTGGGGTGACAACGCTAAGGCTGCCGTCATGAGAATCGGCTTGAAGGAGACAATTCACTTTGCTCTGTACTGGAAGAAGTTCGGCATCCAGGCTGATGTCGGTCCCAACCCAAGCACCTTTACTGAAGAGTCCGCCGGTGTGGCTGACTTGATCACCACCTGTTCTGGGGGTCGTAACGTCAAGGTTGCCAGATACATGGTTGAACACAATGTGGATGCTTGGGAGGCTGAGAAGACCCTTTTGAACGGTCAGTCCTCTCAAGGTCTTTTGACTTCTAAGGAAGTGCACGAATTGTTGGAGAACTTCAACTTGCAGGAAGAATTCCCATTGTTTGAGGCCACCTACAACATCATTTACGAGAATGGTAAGATTGACGCTTTGCCATCGCTTTTGGAGTAAGGGTTTGAGGATTGTACATTAATTTATAGAATATTATATATAGAATATTACTGGTTTGATAGTTAAGTGGTGTAGGTATTTGATTGATTGAACTGAACGAGCCAACTAACACAGTGAGATAACTGAACTACTGAACGAGCGAACTAACACAGTGAGATAACTGAACTGAACGAGCGAACTAACACAGTGAGATAACTGAACTAACTGAACGAGCGAACTAACACGGTTAACCGATATTTGGTTCATCCATAATCTACGATAATAATGTTGGATAGAAACAAGGAAATATTTTGGGACCTACTAGCCACTTGGGGTCAGTGATTTCCAAAGCTCAACAAATGGATGTGTTGAGCATGGGAGGGGAAAATTCTGGAGTTAAGCTTCTTTTTTGAAGTCGGGGGTTCCCCAGTTTTTCCCCAACATCTGTCATCACACTATATGTAATCTATTGTCATGTGACGCACTCTGGCTGCAAAAAAGAGTAAATGCGGCTTACATGATAATTGGAAGTTGAAGATGTTGGATTTCAGTAGAATCCCCCAGTTTGTGGTGAGAATACCTTTTAGTTATAATTTTGCACTTCGCTAGGTGGCATTATACGCTCCATTGGTATTTTTTATGTTACAACTACACATTATACCTGTAAGGCTCCGCTTGTTCAAATTGATTTCTGTTTGATTGCTTTAGTGGAATATGGAATAAATCTCCATTTGCTCTATAGGAATCGAGGGAACATGTTGTAAATATACACTTAGATCATCAAGTGGGGGAAGATAAGCTCAAATTCAAACTCAATACATTTTTAACTCTGAAACAACCCGTCTAACAATTCCTACGTAACTCAGCCAAAAAAACGTCGGCAGAATACATCTTTAATCTTAACAAACAAGTAAACACCTTGGATATGTGCATTGATTTGGGGGGGGTGCGTGAGATCAAACCCCTATATCACTAGATTTTGGAGTACACCGTAGGTATAAACAGAAGTATTCGGCTTTCATTGCTCGTTTTGGTTGGATACCCGGTGATGCAAGAATTGATGCACTTCCACAGTGGTAAAGAATCGGAAACTTTACCAGCACCAACTTTAAGTTGACACCATTTATGTCTGTTTCATATCTCACTCCTATTTGTACACACAAACAACCTATAAGTAAAATCAATGACCAAATATTGGGGAGCCATCGCCGAATATAAGGAAATCTTAATATTGTAAACTTGGAACTGTTTATGTTAAAAATCCTGTTTAGTTTCTATTGAAAGTATACCCAGTTGGATTGCATATTATTTGATTGTTCATTTAAGGATTATACACCTGAATCTTGGTAATCATATTGAAAGCGCACATAACGCCACATTGATGAAGTCCAACCAATCGAATGTTTCAAGATTGGACCGAAGCACAGTCTCTCATATGACTAAGCCTTGACGAAATCAAGCTTCATCCATACTGATTTTGCGCGTCTTGATTGCGCTTTATAGCGAAGCCACCTAGATTAACAGGTAATGCTCAATTACGTAATTACCTGTATCACGAAGGGAAAAGATTTTGAGGTTTAATCCGAGTCTTAGACACGCACTTAGCGGAAAGAAAAGCGAGTCTACGTGTAAACCTAGTTCACCAAGCCGCGTAAATATCCCTCCATATACCGAAATCAGTTTTCTTATTTTGAATCACGTGTGTTTGAGCACCTTATGAAGATTTCAAGTGCGAGCTTTTGCAAATAGATGCCATTTTAACAGACGGAATGGCCTCTACTACTTTTACTTTCATGAATATATATTTGAGTGTAGCTTTCTTATAAACAGGAGAAAGCGTGTTTGAGATTTCGTGTATAACTTTCTGAATTTATAGTGTTCCAGAAACAAATCACCATAACCAGCTAATAATAGTATCACGAACTAATTTTGTGAAACGAATTTGTAAATCCAACTAGGCCACTAATTGCACGCAAACTTCACCACAGTTTTGATATTATCATGAAAACACTCTCACTCCCCATCTTCTCTGATATTCGGTTCTATTAACCTCAACCCTCTACACTATTAACTTTGTCAAGTATCATTGTCTCTTCCCACTTCCATCTCTCTACCCTATGAATTTATGATTCCAATGAGAACACAGAAACTGAACTTTAAGAAAAATCAGACCTAGTATATATATAAACCTCGAGCATAAGGAGATCACTAGTCGGTGTCTTAACTGTCCTCAGCTCAAAACTAGAAGAATTTACCATTTCATCTCCTTTTTAAACACCCCTAAACAATCGCACTGCCAAACTTTTTGAACCCACTTTGCAAAATCTACAGGCAGCTTTTACTCTTTACACTCTACCATCATAACCTATCAGCCCTTGCTTTTTTAGCTGCCAAAATCCATCATTTCTTGTTTGTTTTTTGTATCCATTAACCGATCTAAGTCCCAGAATTCTTCTATTACGTTTCCCTTTTTTGGCACCCTAAAAAACGACAGCCCTCCATCAACTCCCCAGATCATGCCCCCGATGCGCACAGCAACCAGAGGGGATGTCGGAGCGACCTCTTCATATCCACCATTCATTCAGGAGCAGATCCAATTAGCTCGGAACCAAGCCGAGCGCTTCTCTACTTGGTTTTATCAACAGCCCTTGTGGAAAAGAGTGGCAATCCAGATATGCGCAGTTCTTGGGTGTATTGCGGGAGTTTTTGTCCTTATATTCCATAAAAAGCTCGTCCATGCACTTGTTGTGCTCTCTGATGAGTGGCACGAACTAGCATTTGGTGGTCCACTTCTCTTTGCCTTGATCTTCATAGTGGGATTTCCTCCATTATTGGGTTTCTCAGCATTGTCAATGTTATGCGGGATGATATACGGCTTCCCAAACGGTTGGTTTCTTTTGGCTAGTGCATCGGTGCTTGGTTCGTTCTGTCTGTTTCTTGTTTTCCGCTACCTTCTCAGTTCTCAAGCTCAAAAATTGATCAACTCGAATGAGAAGTTCCGTGCCTTAGCGGAAATTTTGAAAGAGCGCGAAAGTTCGCTCTTTCTCCTTGCGCTTATCCGTTTGTGCCCGTTACCATATTCGCTTTCCAATGGGGCGCTTGCACTGGTACCTGAATTGCCTCCCTTGACTTTCTTGTTGGCATCGGTGTTGACTTCGCCCAAATTGATCATCCACATCTTTGTGGGGTCCAAATTGAAAGAGTTGGGTGATGAGCTGAAGTCCACACAAACAAAAGTGATTGACTTTATAAGCATTGTATTGACTGCCACGGCAGCTTTAACAACAACCTATGTCATATATGCCAAGATGCAGAAGAAGTTGGAGTCGTATCATCGCCCACAAAACCATGATGATAGAACAGTGTACGGACGCTTCGATGATGGTGACGAGGTTGAGTTAAACTTTACGGATTATGATGCAGATAACTTTATAATAGAGGAGGATGATGAACACACAAAGACCAGGGTATAGCGCCCAAGGATGGAATTGTTTTTGGTATAGAAAGACTAAAGCATACATCCACAAAGTACAAGGACGCAACACTATATACAGTGAGAATGATTTTATTGTCAATTACCTGGTTCGTTAGAAATTATATGCTAAACTAGTAAACAAAACAAGTTATGACAACTTTTGTAACTTTTCAGTCATTTTCCATGCGTTTTCGATATGATTGTAGACAGTAGTTGGTGAACTTTTATTGTGCCTCAAGTTACCATGATGTTTTGATTTCGTTAAACCTATTCAAATGCCACGTTTTCATCAAACCAACATTTGAAGAAAACCCATCCAGAGCTACATTAAGTACGAAAGATTTGAGAAGGCATTTAGGGTGTGTTTAATATTTACCCCATTTAACGAAAACTACACACATCACTCACAGTAAGTTTAATTATTGTCTATTAATACATCGTCTATCTCCTAATCTACAAACAACATTCTTGTGCGCCTCTTCTCAATTTTGTCGTGCGCCAGAAGCATGTTGCCATTCTCCAAAGTATCCAAGCCATTAATGATGTTTGTAGCATCATTTTCACACACAATTGACCCGTTCATGAGGTAGTAGTCCTGTTTGATCGTCTTGTTACACTTGTTACAGCGCAAACAGTGAAGATGCCACTTTTGTGTCAACTCATTCTCAATGCATTCACCTTCAATGCCGATTGAACAAGACTCACACAACGTATTGTTCAACTTGTGGTAGTGATGGTTACAGTATGGCAGGTCTTTCAACGCATAACACTGCACATTCTTGTTGAATTCCACTTCACAATCAGGGTATTCGCACTTGAAACACAGCCTATGCCACTGTCCACTCAACTCACCTGTCTTGGAAAAGATTGCCTTCTGGGAACCCTTGGCGTTTGACAACACCTCACGTTTGCACGAACGGCATGGCCCCTGTCCAGGCAAGTGCTTGAACGCTGGTGTCCCCACGATTCTCTGTGCCAGGCGCCTGTTAAAGTCAGGTTGATCCGGTACATTAACGTTTTTAGTGTGCGAGGTTCTCAATGGGCGAATTGGTGATCCCTCCACGAATTCTGGTACCTCTGCTGTGTTCATAGGGAGATGCATATCTTTCAACTCCTTCTCAATCTGATGGCTTTTCGGGCACAAAGGCCTTACATAGTCCTGACTAGAAACGTCTGTCTGGGGACTTGCGATGTCATATGCCTCGGTAGATATGGGCGTTTGTGGTACAGATTCGAATGCAACGGTACGATACGGTGCTATGTCTATCGGCGAAATGTAGGACTCGTTGTCAAGCGGGATGTCATCGGGATATGCAAAAGCGGTGTTGGATTTTTGCTGAGTGTTCTTCAAGATTGGTTGTATGGGTACGTACTCCTGTTCATATGGTATGGGACTCTGAGCAGTTACCTCATCTTTTTCGCTATTCTCGTATTCAGAGTGAGGGAACACTGGCAGCCTGTACTCTTCAAACCCGTTCAATTCGCGCGGTGGCTGTGGTTCTTCATGCGAATGCGAATAGCTATTTTCTGTAGGTATTGGATGACTTTCTTTAATGTGAGATTCTTGAGGATGGGCATTTTGGAAATAATCCTCTTGGCTGTGAGTGGCCTCTATTTGGGGCTCCTCAGTGTTCTCCACAACAGGTTCAGTAATTTGGAATACTGGGACTGCTATGTTTTCAGCAGGCTCCGTATTGTCTTTCATTGAGGCTGTAGGTGGAGATTCCACCCTAGGGGCTTGTTTATCCGTGACGTCAGGGCTGGTGCCTTGCATCTTCAAAAGCTCTAGTTGGCGCTCCAATTCGCGCTGGACCTCACTGTCTTCTTCGTCCTCGTACATCGAGTCCTTCAGAATGATTGAACTCACCATTGACAATTGACTGTTTCTAACCGTTTTCTGCTGGTCTGCAGAGAGGAAATTCTGGTAGTCAGTTTTTGGGCCCAAATCTAACTGCAAGTTCTTGACGTTTTTTGTCTTTTTATACATCTCCTCTTCGACTTGGTTGTCATTGGCACTCTCTGTGATATCATGATCATTGATATCTTGCTCGTATTCCCTATGCTTAACAAGTGGCTTGTACTTTCCCTCGAGGTTTTTGTAGGGCGCCTCAGAAGACAGTTGGCTGGTCACCAGATTGTCTGGTGCCATGTCCGCAGTAGATCTGTTCGAATTAGTAGAATTAGACTGCGTTGAGCTAATTGACGCTTTCACATTAGGCGAATCTGATTCGTAAGGATTTGCACAGGGGTTATATTTGACAGATTGATTCGAATCATAGTGGTAACTGGGTCCATAGGAACCCGGGGTTTGTATATTAGAGTGCATATCTTGGTTGTAGTTGGGTTCCGGTTTGATTGCATAGTTTGAATCCTGGTTGGAGAACAGACTCGGTTTATTATTTGATTGAAAAGGTGAGTACGATTCGTAAGATCTTTCTGCACCACCTGACGGCTTAGCGTTTGCGTATGGGATGTTTTCATACGGCTTGGCATTGTCGTAGGGATTCGGCCTATGCAGTTTAGTGTTGTCGTAGGGATTCTGACCAATGGGTTTGGCATTTTCCAATGAATTGCATTCTTTTGGCTTGGTATCGACATAAGTCGTTTCATCTGCGTTCCTGCTGAACGGATTGCGATTTCCCTCGTAAGGATTCATACGCGGTGGAACGCCATCTTGGAACACGATTTTCTCTGCCAGATGTGGCTGCGATCTCTGCGATCCAACAGATTTCTTATCCAGCCCCTTACTATTGCGGGAACTTTGCGCCCGATACGAGTGGCTCTTTTCGGAATTGTGAGCACTTTCGTAAAGAGGCAAGTTACCAGATCCTTTTCCAGTAGAATTAGGATTGTTGCCAAATGAGTAAGCAGAGGCATTTCCCTGGGTGTATGTATTGGCGCTATTGGGATTGGTGGGAGACATTTTCTTAAACCCATTTTTTGATTGCGGAAATGAATTTGGCTGGGAATTCGGCATGAAAGCTGACGACGGCAGCTGTCCATTGTTTAAGCTGGGTGTCGACATGCTCGATTTCGACTGCAGCCTAGTGTGACCTTCATGGGGTCTCAGTGGGAATGAACCCATAGACTTGTTGACTTTTGGGGACATCACATAGTTTAAGTTCACGTCGAAACCCGCGCGTTCGTAAACTCCTTTGTAGCGGTGCTCTATCTTGAATGGAGGGAAAGGGGAGTCTTGGACCCGCTTCCCGGGATGCTCCTCGCGTATGAAAGTAGGAAACAGCATCATCTTAGCAGTGAAAGTGAGGATGATTGTTGTAGCTTAAAAAAAAATTGTATCAATCGTGGAAGAAAAATAAACACGCGCGCGAAAAAAATAACAAACACAAAAGAGATGTAGTGTGTACATGCAAGAGGACAGTAGCTGTTATAAGCTCACCGTCTTCGCCTTCTCCAGATAATGGGGATCTATTAATCGTATCGGCCTCACTTTTTTTGGTTTAGCGAGGGAAATGTAAACGAAGCTCTAATAGATCAACACGAATTTGTTTACTAGATTACCGGTGGTTCGATGAAGAGAGCACACTGAAAGCAGTCTTATAAGGATGATGTGTGTGGGATAAAAGTCATTGGCTAATGCGTAAACTAATCACGACTATCTGAACAAACAATAAAATTGAACAATAGAGGATTAGGAAGATGCGAAAAATAGCTCCGGCTTGTACATCTGTGAACTCCAACTCTAGTATGTAAACGTGTTAGACCCGTTACTGATATGGGCCCATGTTTACAAACCGAGCGTGCCAGATCAGATGGTAAGCGGTGTGCGTCGGCAATATCAATCAATCCTGTCCGTGTAACTTGCGGAGATAGCACGCAAATACAGTTTTAAACTTCTCAAATGTAAATAGGAATTTCAGTTTGTTCCAAGCATGAGTGAGATTACGGGTTCCACGCGTAGAAGAAGCCTCTTACGCCAAGATTGTGGTTTTCATTCGGAGCAAAACTTGGTCGAATTCAGGTATAGGGAGCTCACCTCAGATGTATTTTACGAGTTCAGCAGTTCGTGTAATTTTGTTAGTATACAGGGTTATAGGTTACGAAAATACGCGGTAGAGTTTGCAAGCATGCGGACAAAGCTAATCAGCATACCCGGACAAGTACTTTATGTGTACTGAGGGGACCTTATCATCATACATGGACATGTTTTTATAGCACATGCTAATAGATACTACTTTCGTAGGTTCCAGCATGCGCTTATTGTTTTGCTTAGGCCTCGTCTATTTAAAGTTCAAAGTACTGCGTTAAATGTTCCTGGAGAAACAGTATTAATGTAACTTATAATTTGTGGACAATGATTACGTATACTAGTGACAGAAGTCAGTGAATCCAGCTCAGGGGTCATTGAGTGTATTAGTACTGAGTCTACTATTATTTAATGAAATGTCACTGAGTGCTATATTCTCGGCAATTTTTAGTGTACTACACACACTTTGTGAGTGTATTGCATACTTGGCAGTTTGTGAGTGTATTGTATACTTTACGGTTTTTGGATGTAACTATTACTTGGCAAGTCTGTGGGAGTACACATTTTGACACTCATTGAGTGCTCTCTCTACAGTGTAATTTTCCAACAACGAATGTTAATATGAAGTAAATTTTCACGAAACAAATGTTCCATTTTAAATGCCAAATTTATTCAACTAGACGCCGTTGTTTCTCGACATGAATACCCTTGTTACCGCGCTCAAAGTAGCTTTAATAGCTAAGGGCCGCTTTTCGGTATGCTCATCGGGCGCTATGCCTCGTTTAACAGAAGCAATACGACGCACCGGTCTCTCTGTGGTTGAGGATGATCTCGCAAAGTGTTGTCCACCACGGTTGGGAGACACTTGGGACAACGTGCTTCTTCTACGTAACGTGCAAAAGACGTCACAAGCTCAACAGCATGAGCTCTACAACTGGATCAATGAATTGGAAAAGCAGGACTTTTTCACTGTGGTGCTCATTGTGGAGATAGGTGGAGGTGAAATTTACCCGTATCTTAAAGAGCAGTTTTGGTTTGCCATTAACTGTGATAATGCTTTTGAAAGCAGAGAGCATTTTGAAGCTGAAGAGAAGGATGTGAGCTATAGTGACCAAAGCCTGCTTACATTTGAATCGCTTTCTATGGAGACGGAAGTGTCTCCAATCACTTTTGATCATGTCAAGAAGCTACGTGCTGCCAAGGACCGCATATTCGTGCACCCTGATATCAAAAAGTACATTCTCTCGTTGATTGTGCAATCACGCAACCACAGGCTCACGCTGATCTCACCGAAACGGGCACGTTTACCTACTTTTGCGTATGACTATACGCTCAACTTCTCGATAGTACTCGTACTATTGAAGCGCGGTATCCAACTGCGGATGTTTGTGACTCCGGAGTTTGTCAAAATGGCTTTTCGTAAGGTTGCGTACTGGTTGATAGACTGGGAACACGGAATCGATACCGGCGATGCCGAACTCAGCAAGTTACACGTTGACATGCTCTCTGGCGACTGGTACGCAAGTGAGAGCAGTATGGTGCAATCTTATTTGAAGCATAGCAGAGGAGAGAGAGATGACTCTTCGCCCACAGGATACTCGAATGTAGTTGTGGAGGAAACATTATCAATGGTAATTCCACCGTTATAAGAGGGGCATCATTGATGGTAGTTCCACGGTTATAAAAGGGTGGATAGACGGGGTTCACACACTAATGGATTATGTCCTTAAGGTGCGAACATGATGAAAAAAAGGGAATATTTGGATAAACATGGAACGTTCAGAAATAGTATACCTCATGTTAAGATCTTGGGTATTGCAAAGAATGTGTTTGCGGGACTGTGGTACACAGCTCTTCATGATAACTCCCACATCAATACAGAATGTTTAATGAAATTAAAGCTGCATGACCTCCATCATATGCGACACTGGTAATACCCTGTATTTGATGGTTATCATTTTCATGACAACGGGCTCTCTCAGAAAACTCTCAACCTTAATCACAGTCAGCCACGCTTCATCCTCCAACACATCTCTCTTTTTCATTGACTCTACAGGTTGGTGGGCCCAGAGCTCGCTTAACGAAGAATGTATCAACAAACGTTTACTCACCTCTGGTGGCTGCTCGAACACTTTCGAGCCCTATAGAGGTACGGTCTGAGGAACTCTACTTCTCGAAAATAACGAAATCTGACAATATTGCCCATTAATACATTAGTTTGCGCCGTTGTAAACTGGAGGCCCAGAATATTGCCACATAGTTGGCGTAATAATATGAGGAATGTTGTTAATAGTACCGAAGGTTCCTTCCGGTCATGTGGCTTGTTATTGGATGATTTACCCATCAATTCACATATTATTACGAGGAATGTTGAAACTCGATTCCTTCATTGTCAAATTGATTACTCTGGGTTTGTTTTCAGTATGAACAACACAGCCCTTTAGTCATTGCGCAGGCATTCACAAAGAGCGAAATTTGCAGTCGTGCACTACACTATTCATGGCACACCCTCCCCACCTGTATAGTAAAGGTTGGGTTCAATAAAGACATATATGTGCATATAGCACGATCATGAATCTACAAAGAAGCATAGAGTAAACGCTACAGACGAAAACACGTTGCTCAATTATATGCGACTGCGTATGGTGAGTGTAGCTTTCTTTACGTTAAGGACCTCAAATCTAGCGACCTCCTACTCACTTCAAGTATAAAACTTTCTGTTAAGTTATCTAAAAGTGACTAATCGAGGGTGTTTCTGCTCAGAGTGAATTGGCTCGACCCCTACCCACCCGAAAGAACCTCACGAGCGAGGCGAGTGAAGTGGGTGAGTGAGTGAGTGATCTTACATCGTTGGGAGATAACAACTGAACGAACTGCGAACTTTTGAGCCGGAGTGTTGGCTAAAAATGAAATGGGTTTAGAAAATGGGTCCAATACACTCACTCACACACTCACTCAGTTCACGCGCTTTTCTCGTTCCATCTGCTCCGGTCCGACTTAAAAAGTTACAAGATACATTTGAGAAAAAGCACTTTATATCAGAAAGAGACGCCAAACATCAACCCACAAGTAGAATAAACATGACTCCGTGCTTCCAATTAGACTTCGTATAATTAAGTGCAAACTTCGTATCAACTAATAGTTAAACCCAGAAAATACAGCGTAGTACCATGTGTAGCTTAAAAGAATTCTGAACTTATAAAGGCCATATCGACAGTTTGCATAAATAGCCATCAACTATAAAACTGTAGAGAAAAGATACAGGGGAGCCTTTCACATATAATGTTGGTATGTCTCAGCTGAGGGAGCAGCCCCCTTCCTTCATGATGACTACGTTCCTTCTTCCTATCGGCGACCTGTTACACACTACTCAAAATAATCGGACTTGATATTCCGGACATTCTTAATCGGTTCGGAACAGGAACATTCGGAACTGCGCTCGCGCATTCTCCTGCATATTGTACAGGTTGCTACTTGCCATTTAGGCGTCGAGACCCAAGATCAAACTATGAGGTGGGTTAAAGAGAATCGAGTGGGAATATGCTGATTCGACAATGAGTCTAAGAGATTTGCAATTGATGACCAAGGACATCTATGAATTCATTTGTGCATTCATCTGTGTATTACAACTTTTGGTGAATATTTTCGGAAAAGTGCATGGGTAACTTTAATTTGCATTTGTAGTATCATTAATCAGAATACAGTCTCTAAAAGCAAACAGCGGTTGTGCGTTTCTGAGGCAAAACTAATCCAGATGTAGCCATTCAATCGTACAGTTTCAATCTTCAACCAACAATCTTCAACCAACGTCATTCAGCAAAATGTAATAGTCTCTATTTACCTCGCATTCAGCACCAGGTCTAATTTCTGTCTAGTACCATTGAAACCACTTTCAGTCCTATCCAGCCATTGTAAATCCTGGGCCCTAGTAAGATCTACAATTTATATAAAACCTAATACACCATCACTTTATTCAATGTATCCCCCCTCTCTAAGGCCGTTTACTATTCGCTCACTTGACGTCGATTTTTGGTCACATGACCACACCAAGTGCCACCTAATCAATCATTTCTCTCCAATTTTTCTCACCAACATGTCTGATATCCCCATTGATTTCACTGAGCTCACGCAGCTCACCTCATTGGGCATCCAGCCGGGGTCTTTGGACTTCAAGTCCACGACTCTCGAGTCGGACAGTTACGTATGTGTCCGTGAACTGGGTGCCGCGGGCAACACCGTGTCCATCGTCGACCTCAAGAACAACAACGAGGTTACCCGCAAAAACATGACCGCTGACAATGCCATCATGCATCCTAACCAATTCGTCATCTCTCTTCGTGCAAACGGTACAACACTCCAGATCTTCAATCTCGGCACGAAACAACGCCTCAAGTCGCACACTCTCGACGAGCCTGTTGTGTTCTGGAAGTGGTTGGACAACACCTACCTCGGTCTTGTGACCGCATCCAGCATTTACTACTGGAATGTGTTCGACGGCACCAACAATGGTCCAGCTAAGTTGACCGAGAGACACCACTCGCTCGCCTCATGCCAGATCATAAACTTTGTCGCTGATCCTGACCTCGGATGGTTCGCTGTTACCGGTATTGCCCAGGAAGACGGCCGTATAGCGGGCCACATCCAGTTGTACCTGAAGCTGCGCTCAGTGTCACAGCCCATTGAGGGTCACGTTGCCAAGTTCTCGTCCGTTAAGTTGGCTGGTGCCAATGCCCCAACCAAGGTTTTCTGCGTAGGAAATAAGAATGCCCTGGGCCAAGGTCAGTTGCACATTATCGAGATTGACCACGTCGACGGCAACCCTCCATTCCAAAAGAAGACGGTTGACATATTTTTTCCTCCAGATGCTGCTAACGATTTCCCCATCTCGCTCCAGGCTTCGAGCCAGTATGGTATCGTCTACATCTTGACCAAGTATGGTTTCATCCACTTGTACGATATTGAAAGCGGACAGAACTTGTTTGTCAACCGTATCACCGTGGACCCTGTGTTCACTGCCTCGGCGTACGACAACGGTACCGGTATCCTTACCATCAATAAGTCTGGTCAAGTATTGAGTGTGGCGGTGGCCAAGGACAAGATCATCCCTTATGTGTTGGAGAAGTTGCTGAATGTGCCGTTGGCTTTGTCGCTTGCTGCACGTGGTGGCTTCCCAGGCGCAGAGAACTTGTTCAATCAGCAGTTCCAAAACTTGTTGAACCAGGGTGACTACACGAGTGCTGCTAAGGTTGCAGCACTGAGTGAGCAATTGCGTACGCAGGATACCATTAACAAGTTGAAGAACATCACACCACAGCCAGGGCAAGTGTCGCCAATCCTCCAGTACTTCCTGACACTTTTGGATCGCGGTACACTCAACAAGTACGAATCCATCGAGCTCGCCAAGCCTGTTTTGCAACAGGATCGTAAGCCTCTTTTTGAAAAGTGGTTGAAGGAGGACAAGTTGACCTCGTCAGAAGAGTTGGGTGACATTGTCAAGTCTTACAGCGACCCAGCTTTGGCTTTGGCGGTGTATATCCGTGCCAATGTCAACATCAAGGTTGTGTCGTGTCTTGCAGAATTGGGTCAATTTGACAAAATTGTGCCATACTGCCAGAAGGTGGGTTACAACCCCGACTACACTAACTTGATCCAGAACTTGGTGAGAGTTAGCCCGGACCGTGCGAGCGAGTTTGCCACATCGCTCTTGGGGGGTGAGTCTCAGCTCGACATTGAAAGAATTGCTGACCTTTTCTTCTCGCAGAACTACATTCAGCAGGGTACAGCGTTCCTTTTGGATGCGTTGAAGAACGATCAGCCTCTGGAGGGCCACTTGCAAACAAAGGTTCTCGAAATCAACTTGTTGCACGCTCCACAGGTAGCGGATGCCATCTTGGGCAACCAGATGTTCTCACACTACGACAAGCCTACCATTGGTAAGTTGTGTGAGAAGAGTGGTTTGTTCCAACGTGCGCTCGAGCACTACGATGACTTGAAGGACATTAAGCGCGTGATTGTTCACACCAACGTTCTTCCAATCGACTGGTTGGTGCTGTACTTTGGCCAACTCAACGTCCAGCAGCTGGTGGCGTGCTTGAAGGAGTTGCTCAGCCACAACATGGCCCAGAACCTACAGGCCGTCATTCAAGTTGCCACCAAGTACTCGGATTTGATTGGTGCCTCCACATTGATCAAGATTTTTGAGGACTACAAGTGTCACGAGGGTTTGTACTACTACTTGGGTCTGATTGTGAACCTCACACAGGAGCCTGATGTTGTCTTCAAGTACATCCAGAATGCAGCACGCATGGGCCAGACCAAGGAGATCGAGCGCATTGTACGCGACAACAACGTGTACAACGGAGAAAAGGTCAAGAACTTTTTGAAGGAGGCCAAGTTGGACGACCAGTTGCCATTGATCATCGTGTGTGACCGCTTCAACTTTGTTCACGACTTGATCTTGTACTTGTACAAGAACCAGTACTTCAAGTTCATCGAGGTATACGTGCAGAGCGTTAACCCAGCCAACACTCCACAAGTGATTGCTGGTTTGCTTGACGTGGACTGTGATGAGAACATTATCAAGGGCTTGCTCGCCAGTGTGTTGGGTCGTGTACCCATAAAGGACTTGGTTGCTGAGGTCGAGAAGCGTAACCGCTTGAAGATCCTTTTGCCGTTCTTGGAGAAGACCCTTGAAGGCGGTTCCAACGACCAAGAGGTGTACAACACTTTGGCAAAGATCTACATCGACTCCAACAACTCGCCTGAAAAGTTCTTGCAAGAGAACCAGCAATACGACACTTTGGCAGTGGGTAAGTACTGTGAGAAGAGGGACCCATACCTCGCTTATATCTCGTACTCAAAGGGTGGTAACGATGACGAGTTGATCAACATCACCAACGAAAACAAGATGTACAAGTACCAGGCTCGGTATTTGCTTGCAAAGTCCGACTTCGACCTCTGGAACAAGGTGTTGGCTGAGGACAACACGCACAGACGCCTGTTGATCGACCAGGTCATCTCGACCGGTATCCCTGAGTTGAGTGACCCAGAGCCTATCTCCATCACTGTTAAGGCATTCATGGAGAACGACTTGCCACAAGAGTTAACTGAGTTGTTGGAAAAGATCATTTTGGAACCTTCTCCATTCAACGACAATGCCTCGTTGCAAGGTTTGCTCATTTTGACCGCAATTAGAGCCGACCCTTCGCGCGTGAGTCGTTACATCGAGAAATTGGACAAGTTTGATGCAGAAGAGATTGCTCCATTATGTATCGAAAACCAGTTGTACGAAGAAGCCTTCGAGGTGTACGACAAGTTTGAATTGCGCACGCAGGCCATGAAGGTTTTGGTTGAAGACATCATGTCCTTGGACCGTGGTGAGCAATACGCTGAGAAGTACGATACCTCTGAGTTGTGGTATCAATTAGGTACCGCGCAGTTGAACGGCTTGCGTATTCCTGAGGCTATCGAGTCGTACATTCGCTCTAAGAACCCCGAGAACTACGAGCAGGTCATTGAAATCTCCGAGAGAGCTGGAAAAGAGGAGGAGTTGATCCCATTCTTGGAAATGGCTCGTGAGACATTGCGTGAACCTGTGATCGATGGCGCTATCATTAACGCGTACGCGTCTTTGGGCAAATTGAATGAAATTGAGAAATTTGTCAGCGGGTCCAACGTTGCAGACTTGGAACTGATTGGTGACAAGTTATTCGAACAGAAGAACTACAAGGGTGCAAAGATCTTGTACTCTAATGTCTCAAAGTACGCTAAGTTGGCGACCACCTTGGTTTACTTACAGGACTACCAGGCTGCTGTCGATTGTGCTCGTAAGGCTTCCAACACTAGCGTGTGGAAGCAAGTCAACAGTGCCTGTATTGAGAACAAGGAGTTCCGTTTGGCCCAGATCTGTGGTTTGAATTTGATTATTGATGCCGAGGAATTGCCTGAATTGGTTCAGACCTATGAATACAACGGCTACTTTAACGAGTTGATCGCTCTCTTTGAGAGTGGATTGGGCTTGGAGCGTGCACACATGGGTATGTTCACTCAGTTGGCCATTTTGTACGCCAAGTATTCCCCTGAGAAGGTAATGGAACACCTCAAGTTGTTCTGGTCACGTTTGAACATCCCCAAGGTATTGGGTGCCTGTGAGGAGGCACACTTGTACCCCGAGTTGATCTTCCTCTACTGTCATTACGAAGAGTGGGACAATGCTGCTTTGACCATGATTGAGCACTCCGAGGTTGCCTTTGACCACTCCTCGTTCAAGGAGATTATTGTTAAGGCACCAAACTTGGAGATCTACTACAAGGCCATCAACTTTTACGTTCAAGAAAATCCTTCGTTGTTGGTGGACTTGTTGTCTGTGTTAGCACCAAAGTTGGACTTGCCTCGTGTCGTCCGTATCTTTGTCAAGTCGGACAACTTGCCAATGATCAAGCCATTCTTGATCTCGGTGTTGGACAAGAACAATTCAGTGGTCAACTCTGCATACCATGACTTGTTGATTGAAGAAGAGGACTACAAGTCTTTGCGTGCAAGCATCGACAACGAGCTGAACAACCGCTTCAACAAGTTAGACCTTGCTGAGCGTTTGGAAAACCACGATCTTATTTTCTTCAGACAGATTTCTGCAGCTTTGTACACTAAGGAGAAGAAGTTTGTCAAGGCCATTTCTATTTTGAAGAACGATAAGTTATGGAGTGATTTGCTCAAGACTGTGGCCATTTCTAAGTCTACCAAGATTGCCCACGAGATGTTGGACTACTTTGTTGAGACTGGTAACCACGAGTGTTTCATTGCTTTGTTGTACACTAGTTACGAATACGTGAATAGCGATTACGTGGCCGAGTTGTCGTGGTTGCACAACTTGGGCAACTTCACCAAGCCATATGAGATTTCTATCATGTATGAGAACCAGAAAAAGTTGGATGATCTTCACAAGGAGTATCTCAAGAGACAGGCAGAAGGTGAAGAAGAGAGCAACGGCTCTGCCCCAGCTCCCTTAATGATTACCTCAGGTGGTTTGGGCTACCAAGCTACTGGAGCTGGTTTTGGAAATGCCTTCTAGAAGTTTATGTTATGTATGTTTTGTTTTATGATATGTTAAAGAGTGTAGATTAATATTACGGGGGTTGGTCGATTATGCGAGGTTTTGTTAATCCTAAAAGCGGATGGTTTATATGTACGGCCGAAACCAGCAAACACGACAAACTTTTTTAGCTATAAAGATTACAAGTGAACGAATAGAATTAGAGCAAAGACCCAAGAGCAATTGGCTATTATATCTTTAAAATGTCGATCCATCCTTTTCGCCCTTGTGACGAGGAATCCCTGTACTTTGTTTTCTATATAGTATCCTAATTTCTATAATCATATAACTCCACATTTATCTCACGTTGAACCTTCTTCTCTTCACAAGAACTTAAATCTTTTCACGTTCCAAGTCTTTCAGGTTTACTTTCCTCCTTTTTCGAGGGTCCTCCAATATTACTTTAAATTTCGACAGAAGTTTCGAAAATGGGGTGTTTCGAAGTAAGCTACACCAGCTCTTGTCATCATTTGAACAAGTGACTAGTTCCACTTGTTCAAGCAGGCACTTCAAATTGAAGACCACGTCTTCCAACTCGACTCTCACGCGTTCACACAGTAAGTCCTTCACCACCTTCAACTTGTACTTCTCCGCCAACAGACTGAATTTATCGTGCTTGTACTGTACAAGAACCAAGTGTCGCCTAACAAGCATCACAAATCTTTGTAAATCAGGAAGCTCCTTGGAATATTCCTCAAGCGGGATATAAACTGGTAGGGTATGTTTCCATACCTCCCACAGTGCTTCACCCGACTTTCCTGTTATTGCCCGCAATATTAAGTAGTGGGGGAGCAAAAATTTACTCGAGTTGTGTGAGAAGTTGTCTATACGTATACCAAGGACCTTGTCATCATCTTTCGAGTTAATTGGAAAAGCGGTGATACCTCCCACTCGTAATAGATTTTCATACAAGATATTGTTCTTAATATCAGACGGGAGCTCTTCAACTTGTACTTTATCCGCCTTAGTAAGTGCATTTGGACCAAAGAACTGTGCCACCAGACTATCAAAAGGGTTATGCACAATAACTTCAGTCGAGTCTTCAAACATCACTAAACCTGCCAATTCTTTATCAAGATCTTCACGTTGTTTCTCTAATTTCTCCACTTCTTCACGAAGAGCAACAACATCACTTTCAAGGTCGTTAATTTCAGACTTGATTTGCAGTTCCATAATAAAATGCTCGTGTGTATTCGTATTGTTTCAGTTAGCGTTTTTTTGTTTGTGTATTGGATCTAGACTGGTGAACTTATCTAGTCTGTATTAAGTGATTGTATTTGATCTAGCAGTAGATCTATCCCGACGGATTATAGTTGTTCGAAATGAAAGGAATGTATCTGTTTCAAGTCAGCATTTCAATGCCTTTCAAGCTACGGCTGATTTTGTAATTGAAAAAACCACAAAGAAATTTAGTGGATCACTGTTTTTCTTCCTACCATGAAGTTTTCCAACTCATACTGGTCGCCAGACTACAAGAGTGGTATAGACCGCTTGAGTAAACAGACCATTCGTTCGATCCACCAGTTACACGAATTACATCTGTTGGTTCTCAACTATATGTCATACTGCAATCTGACCAGTGATCTGGTCCGTAAAATGTGCGTCGATGCATACCCTTTCGAAAGCTCATTTCGTCAGTACGACCCAAGCGTGAAATTGACCTTGCACGAGCCAAAAAATGCATTCAAGCGGATTAGTGACACTTTCCGGGGCACTTCGGAAGAGCCAGAGTCACCCAATAGACGCTCAAAGGTGGTGAGTGTTGCGGCGGTATCTGAGTTGAATATGACAACTGCATTTGAGTCCTACGTGAAAAACCTCAACAAACAATCACAAGAAATGGCGCGTCTTGCGATAATGATTGATCGTGAGATATTAGAAAAGATAACTATATTTATTAAAGCCCACGAACCACAATTAAGGGCACTTATCGACGAACTAGCAAGCGTGGTTGAAAGATATTCTGATTGCTTGAAGCTGTTGGAAAACTTAAAGATAGACTACGACGAGTTGTCAACTATGAAAGAAAAAGATTTACCCCAAATACCTCAAGGAGAAGAGGAAGAGACGACATTTGAATCTACGGAGCACTCCGAGGAAGAGCTTTCGACCCCATTTGACGATTTCAAATTCCCAATCTTGATAGGCCCATTAAGGGTAGCGGATGCCGAAAAGTTGCAGTCCTTAGTGACGAAGCTCATATCGAACATACACACAGTAAAGAAAAAGATCCCAATTCCTGGGTACAGGAATGAGATCTTCAGCAGTGATCAGTTGTCGGAGTACTTAGTCAAGTTCAAGCCATTCAATTTCGATCCCACGCGGTTGAATATCGAAAAGTTCGGACAGGTGCTATTGGATCTTAAGTTGATGATAAACTCCAATATCTTTTCTGCTTCTAAGTTTAGAAGTGAAGGAATGTGGTTTGAATGGACGGACTTGGCAGTTCTGATAGCTGAGTACAAACAGAAAAGTAGCGAAAAGACGGAAAGGAAAGAAAAAGACAAGCCTCCAACAATAGGCGTCACTCCAGCATTTATGACAAGCACGTCTAGGATGTTTCAATCTGTTAGACTGTCGCTAATGACTAAAAAAACTTACTCGGAGAAGCTTGAAGAAATTGAGATGTTGTACACAGATAACTACTCCAGACTTCAAGACCTTCAAAACCTTCTCAATTCCAAGATTACAATGCACAGTAACTTTTTGGAGGGTTTTGAAAAAGCTAAGATTGATTTAGTGTACACGCTGTTGTCGAAATTGAGCGAGATTACATACAACTACAGCTTGCTGACCACCAATGAAATGCACAAATTCGCCAAAAACTTTGTGGAGACCATTGACTGTCAAGAGGCACGAGAAAATGACTTCAATCAGCTCTTGCTTGACTTTTCTTCGGGTGTTTTTGGACCTCCAACCCATAGCTCTGTTTTGCATGTACAAAACTTGAGGAATCAGTTTAATTTGAACAAGGACTTCCAATTGCAAGTTCAAGTTGGAGGAAACCTATTGTCTTTGAACTCGATACCATGCCTCGTGTATGAAATATTGCTGCTCAATGTTACATTTGAGCAGAAAGACTGGACATCTCCACTTGGACATCAAGAATATTACAACCAGAAGCGCGAAGTGGTGGAGGTAGTCAATGAGGTCGCGCACTTTGAAATTGCAAATGAAGCACAAATCCATCGCGAGATCATCTATAAAATTGTGGAGCATTTGAGTACGGGTAGAGTCAATTTCTTCAAAAATTGGTTACTTGAGATGGCAGATTCGTTGATACCTTGTATGTGTTTTGAATCTATTGTGAATTTGTACAAGAATACTAATATGGACCCCCATTCGCTTGACAACGATACCAGAAGAGCAGAACTCGTGAGACTACTCAGTACTACACCGCGAGCAAATTTATCGACTTTGATCTACTTACTAGAGCATGTTGCGAGGGTGTTCAACCTTGATATTTTGGAAGACTACGGCGAGTCCGACGAGATTGATGAACCAGCAGTCAGTGACGAGCGAGCAAAGATTGAATCAGCAGTGGAAGCACTTAATTCGATGGAAGAGATCGGCAAGGTTCCATTTGTACATTTCATCCTTCGTCCTTCGATACTCAAAACATCTTCGGGGTTCAAGCCGCCGTTGGCTACATACAAGAATTTCCTCACAGACCTCTTGAGCCCCAAATTGCGCTTCCAGCTCCTTCAAAAGCTTCTTTTGAATGAGGCAAACTTCAAGTCCAAAAAAGAACGTGAACAAGAAAAATTTAAAACACAGGTTAAAAAGGCTCCTGATCAGCTGCCTCCATTGATTCTGTCGCCAAGACTCCATAGTACTGCAACCCCTCTGTTGACACCGCAAGAGAATTTTACCTTGAGGCCGTTCAGAACAAAGATGTCCCCTAACCCATCTCCACTGACTTCTCCTGTTCACACGCCGAGGAACCTGCAGGACTTAGAGGGACGATTCAAGAAACTCAACTTCTTACCTAGAGAATCAATTGGACGCCCTCGTAGTGCTAGCAACCTGTTATTGCCTAGTGGAGTCGATGTTGAGTTCGCAGATGAATAGAGTATGGTACCAACGAAATGTACGCGAAATCAGACATGATCAGAGTGAGGAGCAGACTAGATTATGCTAGAATCAGAGTAGACGATACTAAGAGAAGTATACTAAATATATCAAAAGTATAGGTGATAGGCATATTGACGACTGCATGTTTTGGTTTCCAATTAAAAGAGAACGGATGAAGTTCCATGTGGCTCTATTGTCTAAAAAAATGCTCTCAAAGTCTCTGAGTTGCATCTATGTCTATTTGCAAATTATATAAGTCATGTATCTCATAAATTCGGAAAACTTGTATGCCCTTCGTCGTTTCCTTCAACTTATTACTCGTCCAACTATCTCTTTTTCATTGTGACCTTTTGAAGACGCCTCAACAGCTTAACCGATGCAAAAAGGCAAGTAAAAAGCAAAATCGTACTCATTGCAACCACCAACTCAAATCCGCCATCAGTCTCTTCGATAAAATTCTCCAAGTTCATTCCATAAAGAGCGGCAACATAGAGTGTAGCACCCATCAGGAGCAAGCCTGTCAGGTACTTCAACCCTAAGAGCATGAGCTCATTTCGGTTTGAGTCCAAAATCATATTTATAATCTCCTCAGTGGTGCGGATCTGAGACTTTAGGTTCTCCACAGTTTGAACAATTTCGTCCACGGTTTTGTAGTACGACTCGAGAATGAGCTCGATTTCCTCGTGGTTGGTGCCCTGACGTGGGGTACCTTCAGCACAATCTGTCAAGTATAACTCGTTGAGTTCGTCATCATTCTCCAATATGTCATTCAACAAGTCTCTTATCAAAAGTGACTTTTGATGAAATTGTGTTATTTTCTTCAGCTGAATGAGCAAGTAGCGCAATTTGACACGGTCAATAGAGTGCTCCAATCCGTGTAAAATGTTCTGCAAAACCGTCGCGTGTACTTTCATCTCTGTGTTTAAGTTGTTGACGACGTAAATTAAGATGGCTTCAAGAGCACGAAACTCGTAAGGAAGCTCCTCATTGCGCAATCTGAGCGACATGTCACTTAAAAAGCTGGAGTAGGAGTGCGATTCGTTTAAGCGTGCTCCATGCATGACATTGTGTGAGCTTTCAAACAACACCACGCGATTTTTCTTAATGAGAGCACGCACATTAAGCAAGTTGAGTAAGATAAAGTCTGATCTAGTGATAATTGATGGCACAATATCGACATTGATGTTTGCATTTCCAGACACCTTAGAGTTATGGTGTCTTGATATTTTACGCAAATCACGCGGGACAAGGTTGTGCATGTTCATGAAGGTCGACCTTTTGAAGTCTTTACTGTGTTGTACTATCTCACCGGAATCATTGAATATTGTGCATCGTATGTGGTCGTTTTCATTTAGTTTGTAGATTTGGGGGGATTTGCGGTAATGAAGTTCGTGTTCATTGAGCAAACGTGTGGATGTTGAAAGAGGTCGCACAAGCATTCGAAGTTGGAAGCTATGCCATGTGCGATGAGATGAAGACCCATGAAAATGCAATTCATTTGGATAAATGAACGCAGAAGGTTCCACCTTTGCACTGTTCGACACTATGCGGCCCAAACACCCGCTCACTCTTGATAGTTTGGTAGTCTTCATGATGGTAACCTTTTTCGATTTGCCTTTTTTAAGAAGATTGCAACTGAGATTATAACAGACGACAACAAAGATTTGCAGCATCACGTACGGTAACTGAATACTACAGCAAAAGAGACACATAACAGCCAGTTATAATATAAGAGAAGCCTTATACTCGCAGAAGGAAAAGTACCGTCTCATCAAAACGGCTATCACTTTCGATTATAGCCTGTCATTATGATATCACGAATATATTCTGCAGACGAACTCGAAGTATGTGAAGAGGTTGGACGTGGTGGATTCGGGATCGTTTATCGGGGTATTTTGAAGTCATCCGGTACAGAGGTCGCCATCAAACAGATTGACTTGGAAAGTGACCAAACCGACTTATTTGAAATCAACAAAGAGATCCAGATAATATCTGAGTGCAGACTCCCTCAAATAATTGAGTACTTGGGATGTTTTGTAAAGAACTACAAGCTTTGGATTATTATGGAGTTTGTGGATGGCGGCTCGTTGTTTGAACTATTGCGACCAGGTCCTGTAACGGATGAGCAGGTAGTTCTGATGGTTATCAAGGAGATTTTAGTTGCTCTAGAGTACCTACATGAGCAGGGTAAAATCCACCGGGACTTGAAGTCGCAAAACATTCTCTTGAGCAAGTCCGGGGGAGTAAAACTTACGGATTTTGGCGTTCTGACCCAGCTCAACTCTAACTTTTCGCGCCGAAATACCACCGTGGGTACTCCATACTGGATGGCACCGGAAATAATATTGAATAATCACGGAGGTCATTCTTACAAAGCTGACATCTGGTCTCTAGGGTGTTGTGCATTTGAGATGTATACCGGAAAACCACCACTCCAATCGACATTTCCACCCATGAAGGCACTTAGGCAAATCAGCCGGTGTCACAAGCCTGACGACTACACTAACTTAATTGGACTTGCTGATTTGCTGATGCTGGATCTTTTCAAAGACTTTTTACTAAAGTGTTTTGTGTTGAATCCAAAGGAGAGATGGAGCGCTTCTCGTTTGCTTAAGCATAAATTTATCACACTGTATGACCGCAACGAGCTCCTCTTAAAAAAACTTATCACCAAAAAGCAACGCTGGGACCAAGAAAATCATGTCTCTCGCAAGCAGAATGTATACGTTCCAACGGATATGGCTCAGAATCAACAATTGTGGAATTTTGATGGAGAAAATGTACCGTCAAATGGCTCCAAGCAGAAGTGGAACTTTGACAGTGACGAGGAACTGCCTGTCAAACCTGATTTCAACTCAATTAAGGCACGAGACATATCTTCACTGCCTGAGGTGCGGAGCAGACCAAAGAGAGTGACGAGCAAACTGTCAGAAAGGTCACAGGAGCAGGTTCGAAAGTTAAAGACGGAGTTTCAACGTATTCTCAGTAAGATTACGCATAAAATGGAGTCTAAAATGGTTTTGACGAGTAAGCAACAAGACGACTTAAAAACTCTCAACAACAGTCTTCTTTCCCTCGCCGATACGCTGGACGATGAAAAAAAGGTGATAGTATTCCAATACCTCAAGTATCTTCTCAAGGAGGTAGGAAAAGGGGAGACTGAACTGGGGAGGTTGCTTCTTCTGCGTCTGATTATCCCGTCCAATTTCTCAGTGAACCATGTATTGCGCGAAAGCCATGTCAAGGAATTTGATGAAATTGAGCAAAGCTTATTGGAATCGTGGGTAGATAAAATGAGAGATGGTAGAAAGGCAGTAAATAGTGAGCCTAGAAATTGAGAGGAAGATGCGATGAAGTTTCTGACATAAGGTTATACAGATGACTTGAATAGACTATAATTATTTGTTTGTAGGTTAATTTCGTTTTTGGTTTGGTACTAGTGTGTAAATGACAAACTCTTAGATGGGTGAAATATAGTCGCGCATAAATATTCACTTTTTTTAACATTTTGCAGCATGTCTCTCTATAAACCCATACGCAGCATACCATTTAAGGGAGCAACAAGCGTGAAGTGCTCTCATGATGGCTGCCGCATAGCTGTTTCATCTTCTGATGGAACGGTCACTGTGTACAACGTCAGCGACTGGACCATTGTATCTATACTAAAGGGTCACACAAGAGGTATATCAGATGTTGATTTTTCACCCATCAACAGCAACGTGCTAGCTACATGCTCAGATGATCTCACAGTCCGCCTCTGGTTTATTAAAGAGCAGAAATGCTTCAAAATATTGAGAAAACACACCTACCACGTCACAACCGTGCGATTCACCTCCAAAGGAAACGTCCTCATCAGTGGCTCTGCTGACGAAACCATCACCATATGGGACATCAAACTGGGTAAGACGCTAAGAACTCTTGCAGCACATTCTGACCCGATTCTGTCTTTGAGCATCAGCAGTGACAGTACAATCATCGTAAGTGCTTCCTATGATGGTCTCATGCGATTGTTCGATTTGGAGACTGGACAGTGTTTGAAAACTTTAACTTACAACAGTACAAGTCATGGTACTGCCACAGCATCCACAAACGATGTACTCAACTTTCCAATCTCGAATGTGGAGCTCTCACCTAATGATAAATATATATTGAGTTCAAGCTTAGATGGTATGATACGCTTGTGGGACTACATGGACAATCGCGTTTTGAAGACTTATTCTGGGCCTAATGGCGAGTCAATTAGCAAGAAGTACAACTGTGCATCCAAATTCATAACTGCCACTGAGAGCCCCAAGATCGTAAGTGGAAGTCAGTCATGTGGGGTGTTGTTGTGGGACGTACAAACCAAGGAAATTGAATGGCGTTCACCAGCTGACGAGCCTGTCTTGCTGGTTGATGTATTTGATAAGGGGAGGATCCTAGTAACATGCAGCTTTAGTAAAGTCGAAGTGTTTGAGTTGGTGGAGGAGCAGTGGAGGCGGAGCAGGACTGCGTCAGTGGAGAGAGAAGAGTAGGAAACTTTATTAATAGACTATAGATTATACTGGAGTCTGAGTATTATAGAATGACACTAATCAAGCACTCGGAGTACTTATAATATTGTAATAGCAAGAGCTGATTACCTTTCAATGCGAGGAAGATACAATTTCTTGGCAAGTAAACGCAATTAAATATTTAATCAGTGATTAGACGGAGACAGCTCATATGAAAGATAAGACATAATAGGACGTGGTTTTCTCATCTTATCTTCTCTTCATTTCTGTGTCTTATTTCAGCTTACATAAAATTTATTGACTTTATCGAATAGGTTATCAAAAAAAGGGATACGCCACCATGGACCAGACGAGAGACCTTTTTCGCTTCAGCCTTCTTAAATTGCCCAAGTCTGCAAAATTGCGGGCATGTGGTGTATATCTTGCTGGTATTCTATATGCCATTGGGTTCTGGTCGATAGTTGACGCGGCCATCTACTCGAAAACAGTCAATGCACTGGTGGTGCATGTCACGTTTGTGGACTGGATCCCATTCATCTGCTCCACTTTGGGAATGATCATCGTGAACTCCATCGAAAAACTGAATTTGATGAACGATAACAACAATTCGTTCTTGGGTAATGGCTCGGGTACTCAGACATGGGCAGCTCGTGTCATTTTATTCTTTGGCTTTTCATTGCTTGCCGGCGGTCTTGCTGGATCGTTCATGGTATTGATCTTGAAATTTTTGTTGAAGCACTATACCTACCCAACTTTAGGCATGGGTGTCTCCAACGTTGTTTGCAATGGCTCAATCATGTTGAGTTGCATCGTGTTGTGGTTATCGCAAAACATAGAAGATGAGTACAGCTACAGTTTAGGTATTTAAAAGCATTGTCAAAGGTGAACAAGGATCGGAGTATAGGTTGTCCATATATTGTATATGTAAGAACGAATTGAGTCAAAAGTTATGTTGATTGAGTTATAATGATGAGTTTGTAGGAAGATTTCCGAGAATTTGTTAGTGCTTTTTTAAGGAATTACAAAATATTCCTAGAGAAATAAGCTGTGTATTTTAAAGATGGACAGAACATCGGAAGTCAATATCTTATGATTCCTACAATACTTCAATATCAAAACAAATTGTCTCCATGGAGAACTCGATAAATAGAGGCAGAATTGAATGTATGACATTATTTAGCACAGCAAACCTTCGAGCTTATCGTAAGTCACTGTGCATAAAACAGCTATCTCGACAACAACTCCGTCTTGTATGGGCCCAACAATTCCAACTCGTATTCGCTAAAGTTGAATAAATTAAGCGAAAGTGGCTCTTGCAGATCGCGTGGGTACACCTGGAAATTCTTTTGTTTCAACTCGTGGAAGAACGGATGCACCAACACACGGCGAGGACTTATTCTGTGCTTTGGCTCGTATACGAAGATCTTCAACAAAAGGTCGATTGCATCTTGAGGGGAGTTACTGAAGATCTGCTTGAAGCGCTCCTCCACAGTGCAACTGAAGAAAGGCGTTTGAAACATGTTACCCAGATACTGCGGGTTATTTTGGAAGAAGAAAGTCTTGGAAGGAGGTCCCAAAAGCTTTGAAATTTCCTTCAACTGCAACTCCGGCGACTGGCCCTGGAATATCGGCTTGCCCAAAAACATCTCAGCAATGACACAGCCCAATCCCCAGATATCAATCTTTGTGGTGTAGATCGGGCATCCAATGATCAACTCGGGTGCTCTGTAGTAACGCAGGCATATGTAGCTTACAGATGGCTGGTTGGGCTCAAGCTTCTTTGCACTTCCGAAGTCACAGATTTTCAAAGTCACAGTCGCTGGGTCCACCAAGATGTTCAGCGGCTTGATGTCACGGTGAGAGATTCCAAAGCCGTGCAAATAGAGCATGGCACGGGCTAATTGGAACGTGTATGCCTTCATGTGTGGGTATGGTATGGTGTACTTGCTTTGTCTATAAAACTTGATTTCGCTCTGAAGGTTGGATGGTAAGCATTCCATCACCAAGTTCTGATATATCCTGTGCTCTGAGGGACTTGTACCTTGTTTGTCAAAGAAATATCTGAGGCTGACGATGTTGGGGTGGTTAACAACTCGCAAGATCTCTAGTTCACGCGATCTGTATTCTGTTTGTGCTGGAAAACGCTTGATAGCAAATGGACCGAGCCATTCGTTACCATCTTCTTGGCCGTCTGCATACTTTAAGACGGCCTCCACAACGGTTCCGAATGCCCCCTCGCCGATTTTCTTATATTCACGGACAGTCATCCGACGCGGGACACTTGTCTGGTTGTTTACCACCTTATCCAAAGTATATTCACTCATGATCTCTTGGTTGGTGGGCATGTCTATGTGCGTTGAGCTCACGCGGACGTTCCTTGTATCCGGATGTTGAGGCTGGCGAAGTACAAACTGTCAATCGTAAAAAAGCCTGTGTTGGCGTACAATTGATAAAACGAGGAAGAGGCCACTAATCAGTACTAGCTCTGAGATGCTGAAGCCAGTTTTAGGGTACCTGTGGTTTTTGTTGTGATAATGCTCACTTTTTTTGTTCTTGTGTTGTTTTAAAATATGCGTCGTGTACAGAACAAATAGAATACATGATACGTTAAATCAACTATAGAAAGGCAGGGGCTGTGTACGTTGTTTTGGATCAAGATTGAATAAACTGGCAGTTGATGAAATTATTATGATTATTCGAACATGAGCTGCGTGAGAATGTAAATTGCAACCACGAATTAACGTTGCACAAGTTTTTTGCTGTATTGGCCTGTGTTGCTAGTCTAGATTTTTTGTGTCGCATATTATTATTGATCAAACATGCACACCTGATTTCCTGCTCAACATGGTTATATTGCAATGAATGATAATATTTCCCTAAGTTAGAGTGGTCGAGACCTTCGTAGTTACTGTCAAATGCCACACGAGGAAGTAGCTAGCAAAAAAACAGCTGCACCACAAATCTCCTGACGCGTAAAGTATTATGTAATGAAAGAGCAGCACGGTCTTTAGAGCATGCTGACCAATCGCTGACCAATCGTGAATATTCAGCATCTTTCGAAATTTTCTTCAACCAAGATAGCCAACATGTTCTCGTTAGCTAGACTCGGCGCGCGTCGGTTTGTCAATAGCATTCCGCGCCTGACTTCTGCATTCAGCACATCCAACATAGCGCAGTTTCGTGCAGCTATACCTAGTCTCAACTCGGTGCAAACTACCCCAGTGAGCCAACAGCCAGAAATTTCGAAGACTAGAGCTCCAAGGTCTAAGAAGGTTGAACACAAGCTTGTGCAATGGAAATTGTATGCATCTTTCCCAAGACACAACACCATGTGCTCGCTTGTTGCAGTAGTTGAAGATCCAGACTTTCTCAAGAATAACGCCCACTTGACACACAACGAGAAGGTTTTATACTACTTGAACTTACCGCATCATGTCAAGTTGCACGTTAGTGCCGGACAATTGGGATTCAGAAAGTCGCAAAGACAAGACTATGAGGCCGGTTTTCAAGTTGCCGCCAGGCTTTTCAAGTTGATCGAGGAGAGAAAGTTGGTGGGACCCAACGACAAAATCGAGTTGATCTTGAAAGACTTCGGAAAGGGAAAGGAGGCCTTCTTGAACGCCTTGCAGGGTAAGGAAGGTGCACGCATAAGGGACCACATTTTCAGAGTCTCCGACAGAACTACTTTGAAGTTTGGTGGTAGTAGATCTAAGAAGTTGAGGAGATTGTGATTGTACATAGCACGGGAATATCCCCATAATGACAAACGATATAGAGACTTTGTAAATCCATTGACGTAATGCGTAGACTTTACTTCCTGAAGGAAACCCCAGACGAGAATGACCTGTGAAGTAGTAGCACATGTATGATATGATATAGGGCTCATGCCCCTGTCACGTGAATCTCATGGGTTTTTGTGCGGCTCACACCAGGATTTCCTAATTTGTATGGAAAATTTTTCAATACTCTCTTTTCCCCCATACCGTCCTCTGCGCACCGGAAACCTCCTCTCAGAAAATTTTCGATTTTTTATAACTTTCGTTTCGACTTTTGATTAGTTGCATCAATACTATAGGTAAAAATGGCTCCAAGTATGTACACGTTACCCAACCATCCAGTGTGAGAACTGCCGCGAACCGATCACCACAAAGACAATATGAGTGAAGAACATGCCTAGTGACTTCAAGTATGAGGTATTGGAATATGGATGAACTTTCTTCGGTCAATTACTAACAAATCCAGCTAAAGCTTCGTCTGCCAAGAAGGCTGCCTTGAGAGGTACCAACCCAAACAAGAAGGTTAAGGTCAGAACCTCCACTGTTTTCAGATTGCCAAAGACCTTGAAGTTGGCCAGAAAGCCTTTGTACCAGAGAAAGGCTGTTCCTCACTACAACAGAATGGACGCCTACAAGGTCATCCAGTCTCCAATTGCCTCTGAGACCGCCATGAAGAAGGTCGAGGACGGTAACATCTTGGTCTTCCAGGTTGACTTGAAGTCCAACAAGAACCAGATCAAGGCTGCTGTTAAGGAGTTGTACGAGGTCGACGTTGAGTACGTCCACACCTTGGTTAGACCAAACGGTACCAAGAAGGCTTACATCAGATTGACCGCTGACCACGATGCTTTGGACGTTGCCAACAGAATCGGTTACATCTAATCGTTGTGTATTTTATAATATAAAATAATAGGTTACAGTTTAAGGACAAGATGTAGAATGAATGATTTACAGCTTGACAAAGCATAGTGAACATTATAATAGTATTACGTTATCTTCCGCATATGTTCATCTGACAAGTACCTGTTCAAATAGTGAAGTCGTCCCCCAATAGCTATATAAGTAACCGCTCTTCATTTGAAGTAACTTCTTATGAACCACAAAAGTTCTCTTCTTGCCTACAATATCCTTCAATTGTGAGATCAGCTGCAACTTGCCTAGAGCTTCCTCGACCTCGCCAAGTCCGAAGAATGAAAGCACTTCCGCCTCAGTATGGAACTCTACCAATACCTGGTTACGGCCATCGACAAGAATGAGCCTGAACTGCCCAATTTTGAGTGTTCGCCCAAACAGTTTCACCACAACTGAAGCACTCGGGTCGATTGCCGCAACCTTAGCTGTAACTCTATAGGAAACATTGCGTTCGATTTCCTCCAAGGTCTCTGGTATCTTCAAGAGTGCTGATATGGTTGTATCGTTTATCAATTGTGAGCTCGAGGGAAGGTCGACCAGAAGTTCTTCCAAGTCCGAAGCTTCATCCAGTTCTGATATGAGGCCAATGGAGTCCTTTGTAATGCCCGTCGATGTTTCCCCATCAGTAACTCTTTGCCCACTGGTGATTTCTGCCTGACTGCTAACAATTACCTGCGACAATACCTGAAC